>JAQIXX010002102.1:0-27083 GCA_034700605.1 Willowsia nigromaculata
CTGTCTGCCAAACGGGGACTATGATGAACTCCAGTGCGTGGTTCGAACATGCTTTTGCCGTTCTCATCCGGAGACTTTGGTTGCGATGCACAATATGGATAAACTACCATGCTGTATGTCAGCGCGTTTAACTATAATGTATCGATTCCGAGAAAAAAGTAAGCAGACAGTTGATTGTAAGTTGATTCTTATAACCCTAAGATAACGAAGAAATCCACATATTTGACCCGGAAACTCCACGCTACTACGTACGGGACTGTGAACTGGCACGAGCAAAAATTGAGGTTCAAATTGCGGATGCGGAGTTGGAAGGTACAAAGCGGATTGTTGCTGACATGCCAAAATGTGATCCAGATGGAAACTATTCTCCCGTCCAGTCAGACTTTAATTGGTATTTACTAATGCTAAGCTGTCATGCATTGGAATAAGGAATGTATTTAATATTCAAAGTATATTACATTTAAATTGTTTACACGCTTTAGGTTATATTGTGCAGCACCAGACGGATCTCGAATCGAAGAGTACGGAGCGGAAAAGTTTACTGCTGCTGCTGTTCAAATGAATTGCCGTGAGATGATTGCCGTTGAAATGAAACTTTTAAATAAACGCTTTAATTTGGTGGATATGAAATACTCGATTGTTGATTTGATATTGTAGATTGTGCACGTGCCAGACATTTATTATCGAACAGCGCAACGGGAAAACCTAGCTGTTGTTCCAACGGGAACTATAAACCATGGCAGTGTATTGATTCAAGGTGCTACTGCGTAGATCTTTTGGGAAGACAAGATCGTTCTAAAGGTGAAGTACATGAAAATGAGAAAGAAAAGCTGGATTGCTTCCGTCCTAAAGAGGTTCCAGAGGATGGGACCGATCCTGACTGTAATTATGATTATGCTCATTCATTAGAGTTTGGTAATTGTGCCTCGCAATCATAAATTACTATCAATCAGTGTATCAAATAATACACATAATTTTAGTTAACGCCTGTTTCTAAATAATTACTCAGTCAGTAAGTAAAGGTCATCGTTATATTTTATTTATAAATACCCTATTTACAAAACTGTCTTTTTTGCACAATATAAAATGTTTCATAATAAATCTTCGCTTCTTTGTCATATGATATAATTTATATCTAGCACTGTCACACGAGATATTGGCACATTTTCAGAATTCACTCTCTTGAAAATTCAGTAAAGCTAACTTTAATTATATTATAGCCGCTTATCAATTCACAGTCTCACCCTTGAACACTTTTATAAAAATTAAGAATACTTTTCTCTTACCCAAACGGCACAAATGAGATATTTCTTTTATCAACCCAGGAATAAAAAAGAATGCATAATTAGTAATTTATACTTAAGCTATGGACTACGCCATGATGTAATTCTACATTTTTAAATTGTCCCTCAACCAATTAACGTATTTGTCTACACGAGTGTACACCGTTGGATACTGGTTGCCTTCGTATGCCCATGATTTGATACCAACTTGTTGAACACGACTTCCCACCCTTATAATCAACGGACCCCCATCATTCCCCCTGAAATGATCCACACTTACACCTTGAGCTTCAAAAGTGTCTGTTTTTGCACAGAGCATGTCTTCTGTAATTTCTGTGTACAGTTGAGATTGACAATCTACATTCCTGTAAATTTTGTTAATCGCCTCTCTCAAGACGAAGTCACTCGTGGGAGGCTCAATGTAATGAATAACTCCTCCAGATGCCCCAGTGACTTTCCTGTTTCCGTACTTAATCCAACCTGCTTCGACACCAGCACAATTTCCTTCATCGAACCCACGGGCTCCATTAAATACACCGATTGGGGCAACATGATCATCAAATACAACCGGTTGGTCTAGCTGGACGAGAGCAATGTTGTTGTCCATTTTGCTGTGCTCGTGAAAACGCTTGTGGAAAATAATTTTACTTGCCTTTCTTTCAAGATAAAAGTCGTTAAATGTGTCGTTTAAAGGATTTTTGGAAAATCCAATTCGAACTTGCATTCTCGCAACATCCTTTGAATTGAAACGGTGAAGACAGTGAGCAGCAGTGAGGACGTGCCGGTCTGAAATTTAAAACATAAGATTTCAAGTTTCGTCGCACTTTCCACGAAAATTTATTGTTTAAATGATGATTATATTCGTAAATTACTGTCAATAAGTGAGCCACTGCATAAAGGACCGGTCTTGGCTCTAACCTGAATGGCAGCCTAAACAAATGATATAAAAACCAATGAATTCACGTCAAAGTCTGAAAATAAAACATAAAGTTGGGATGCATATTATATGATTCAGCAGTCTTACTAAAAATGGATAACTTTCAAAGGAAGGCCAGGTATTATAAACAGATACTGCAGGACAAGAATCATCAGCAATATTTTGTTGTGGTTCTTCAGGATTAACCTGTAACATTCGGTTAACATGTCATATACTGTACAAATATTGAATATAGCATATAGTAATTCAAAATGGTGCGTGCGTTACCGTTTGCTCCGGTTCTGGGTTTGGTTCCTCTGGGGCAGTTGGCTCTCCTTGTTCTGGCTTGGGGGAAGATGAAGGTTGCTCGGATGACTGACTTTGTACTGTACTACTGCTCGGTGCTTCGGTTGCGATTGGTGCATCCTCGTTTAAAGCTTGTTGTGATGATTCCGGCTTTCCAGTAGATTCAACAACTTCTTCAACAGGCTCCGATGCTGGAGAGGTTTCAGATAAACCCGAGCTCAGTATTACAACTTCTTGTGCTTCAGTTACTTGTTCAATATTGGTGTCTTGTGACAATGCGATTGCAGGGATACTGGTGGTCTGATACATTGCAAGCTCGTCATCCGATATCTCTAAGGATGACCTACTATGGCCATATTGAACTTTATCTTTGGCACAGCATAATATTTTGTCCCCGATGGCAGCTATAATACAACCATTAAGCTTTTATAATGTATATGATGCAAAGTGAATAAGTTCATTGCATACATATAATCGAGAATACGCATACATTTTACTGGAATTGCAGATCGCTCCAAGTCACTTTCGAATACTCCAGGTTCATCATCCACCAAATTTTGAGATGCACAAGCGTCCACACTTTGGCTGTAGTCCTGTGCTAAACTAGGATTGCGGAGCTCTCCATTCTCCCCAAATAAAATAGGATGGCATCTACGCATCGTCACACACACTCCAGGCTCGTGGTCAAGTGTCATGCATTCTGTGTTTTCTGGCTGCTCAAGAGCATCAAATTGGAGTTCTCCCTCATCCTCATCCTCGGAATATGCTGTTAAGAAGGAATAACGAAACTTAAAATTCATGGTCATTTACAATATTTAAAGATCAGTATGCATGCAATTATAGTCGTTATATTTACCGTCTACAATGATCGAGTCTTTGTTCGTATTCCATTTTCTTGATTGAATTACACTAGGACACAAAATGCCGATCCCCAAAAGGACGAGTACTATGTGATTCCTCAAATTTCCCATTTTTCTACTTTAGTAAATTTGATTGTCCTTGACCTTACATAAGAACCTTTAAAACCTCAAATCTGGTCACTTCATGTAATGTAATGAACCGTGAATGTATTAACCGGTGACGTGTTCAGTACCAACAGTGGGCAATGCTGTGCTCAGTGGTGGTCAGCTAACTGAATAATGACCAAGGAAGTTGCACGATATGGTTCTGCAAAACTTGAAGAACATTTTGCAACAATGAACAGTTCTTTCATGTACATTTGAATGAGGATGAGGAAGCTTTTTTGTTCAGCTCTTTCTCCCTCATATGCACACCTTTTTAATGTACCATTATAAAATGTGCATGTTTACCAAGCAATTCATTTCTTTGAAATCAACATCGCATCCAACGAAATATGAAACGAGTTTTAATTTAAAACGCAACCCCTGAATTTTTTCGAGGGATCACATAACAAGCCATAAAAGTATAATATAGAGATGTTGTTAACTGAATAATATGACATACGTCATACGTTAGATGGGCACTCTTACAAGATTGAAAAAACATCGACTATGTTACATGGCGGTGAGTCTACATGACCAGCAACAAATCGCCTTCTCATGCAGCGCAGCGTCTTTGACTTGTAGGTTGACCATTTAACCATTGGCATCTTATTATTAAATCCAATAATGCAGTGTACTATAGAACCACTCACGTCGCATTGTCAGCAGACAATCTTTGTGGCCAAGCGATATTAGAGATTGGCACATGCATATATAATAACAATGAAACAGCAATTTACTTCTTGAAACAGCAAGGAAGTAAAACATGCCCAATGCAGGACAGGCGCAGAGAAATATTAAAATTTGCTTTTTCTTAAATGCACCATCATAAACAAATCTCTTCAAGTATGGTACCTGTCGCTAAAATATTATGCATTGCACTTAAACTGTTCTATTACGAGTGGTAATTCATGAGTGCTAAAAAGTAGATGGAATGCTGTTACGCTGTTACGTACTCAAACTCTTCATGCCACTTACGACGATTCAACTTTTAGGACGGGAACTCATTGTTGTAGAAAAAACATGGATAATCTTTATTGTAAAGAAAGCAGGCGAGAGTCTTCAAACTACACGAATAGAAGCGTTCGATACAATCAGTACAGGCTGTTCCCTTCTTAGGATTAGTGTTTACATTCCCGATTTGAATCTTCCGCGAAAAGAAGAATTCAGGGTAAGGGGCTATTCATACATGATGTCTCGCAAAAAGACATAATATCAGCCTCCTCCGCCTTAGTCACGCAATTTTCCACAAACGAGTGTACGGTGTGTTACGCCACCGCTGAATAATCCCACCCCTCCCTCTTTATTTGTAACATCATTTATGAATAACCCCTCACATGTGTGTTAGCAAGGTGGGAGTGGCTATTTTTCAGCTACTGCCCAATGACAGATGAGCAAACCATTTGCCGGAAGATTCAAATCGGGAATGTAAACACTAATCCTAAGAAGGGAACAGCCTGTATAGATAAATGCAAATTTCAGAGTTATTGACCACATCGTAAATCAGCATTAAAGCATAATAATATGACTTGATGATGAAAACATCACACCTTTAGACAAATCTAAGATGTTTAATTTTAAGACAAGATCTCGAGAATTCTAAACGAAGATATCAAAAGGGTATCATTATATTTACTGACGTAGACATATTTATGGTTTATTACCTAAACCCTGTCTGAAAGATTCCTCCTAAAGATTTGAGTTTCTGCATATCTTAATACACCGGCCAATTGTGTAGTGTACATCGTGTAATTTAAACTAAAGATCCATAAATAAATACCGGAAGTGTAGGTAGAAATTCTAATACACAAAGAGCATCGATGAGCAGTTAACTTTCATGTTGTTGTGCAAAGTATATCATCCGATTTCACTCCTGCAAGCAGCCAAACTATAATATGCTTCTTTTGTTTTCATGTCAGGTTAAAGAAAGCAGATTAAGATGATCATGGTTATTGCTCGATCGATTCATTTTTCAATTGGCAATTTTACATGCTCCGATGAAACGTTTGAAATAAAAAGCATTCCTGCACTCACACTGCTTGTCAGTATCATTTATTATTCTTTATCCTGGTAGAAGAAGAAAAGTAATAATATTTTAGCCATGACTCGAACAGTATTTTGATGATTACGATTTACACGTTCATCACAGTTGTAGTTGTGATGCATTGAAATGCAGACGTAAGTGGCCGACCCATGGCATTATATCACCCTCAACAAGAAGCATCACCTGTCAACTGGCGTTACTTGCCGAATGATTGGTATTGTTGTTTCTTATGCAGCTTGGCTGCTTGAAGCAGTAAAAGAAAAAATGTTTTCCGTGTTGTTCGTTGTACACCGTTGCTGCGTCTCGCCATAAGCAAATCGCTTTTTGTACACATCTCAGATGCAGATGTGTAACTTTATTGAATACGTATAACTGGATCTGCAAATATCTTCGAGATTGCATGATAGTATCTCAAGGAAAATATCTAACGAGAAAGAATCGAGAGAGTAAACGAAAGACAATATAAGATTTTATGCAGACGATTTCTCGAAAACAGCAGGAGAAAATGGAATCATCAGTCTTATTTTAACATGATCCTGCTGGCACTCAACAATTACTTACTACAATTGAAATTTAGTGAATTCGAGAATGCGTAAGGAAACATGAATTGTTATGCATTGTTGTCATACATTGGGCCTAAAATAATCCGCAATTCAAACCTTACATTAAAAGTCAGTAAGGAAGAAGGATGAAAGAGTTTATTTTAGTTTTCCTTCGCTTTTTATGTTAAGATTAGATGAAAGTTTTGCAAAGATGTCTTAACAATAATTCAAATATACCTACATTAAGTCAAGGCATCTATTAAAAACAGTAACACTTTGTAAATATTAGCATGGAAGTGCTTTTCCGATCGACATGAATCATGACCGAGAAATATTTCAGTAAGATTAATCAGGATTTACTGATTGACTGTTGTTTTCGTATTAGATGATCAAAGGCGTGTTTCTGCAGCCTAATTCCATTTCTAGTCTTGAGTTTCTTTTATCAACCAGAGCCAACTGAATTTTGTTTAATTACTGATAATTTTAAGCGTTGATCATATGCTAACGATCTACTTTTTGAAACTTGTCAGACTTGTTCATGACCTGCCTGCACCTGTAAACTTATTTCTCGTAAATTGAAAAGGATTAATTCATATCATGTTGAATACAACAAAAGCAATAATGTGCAGTTTGTAAGGGGAGTACAACATACAAACAAAAAATCAATCAATGTACTAGGAAAACTTAGCATATGCATATAATATTTTCCTCCTTAAAATAACTACATCTTTTCGATTATTGAAAACTTTCTTTGTACATGTTGCATGAGAGATAATGACTATATGATATCACTAATTCATGAATTCTGCATTTACAATGTTCAGAATAACTTGTATCTCTCTAAGATGTACCATTTTATTTTAGTAAATGCACGAATTTTCAAAATGGTTTTCTAAGAGTTTGCAATGTTAGTCTAGTAAGACCAAGTCATGCACTATACACATACGTCATTGTCTGGATCATTCATATTCATATTTGACATTTGACTAATAGATTAGGTACGTTATTTTAGGCTTCGCTAATTCATGTACCACGAAAGCAAAGTGTTTTATTATACTCCTGGAAAAGGATGACGGAATTACGCGCGCGTTTAATGATTACTGAAGTCATACTTTCTGGTCAGTTTAATAATGAAAATCTATTAGCAGGATGATAAATGCAAACAAATTACTTCACATAAGCTATTGCAAATGACCTTGGTTTTCTACCTCACTCCCCATCTAGCAAATCAATTAAATGAGCAGATAAAACCAGGACTGCATTGAAAAATTTATCAGTTGTACATTGCATTTCGATATTTATGCTACCTGGTGGTGAGTGCTATAGTTTAGTTTTCTTGTCATTCTCTGCCAATTTCACAAAATCATGGATCGTCATACAAAATTACTTTATCTAGCACTATCGGCATTATGCCTTTTAGCTATCTTCATTGAACCTACACTGGGTAAGAAGACATTTGAATTCGAGCTAAAAACGAACTTTATGTAGCACAAATTTTGTGACTGTGGAGCAATTTCGATTAACTTTTACAGGAAGACCACAAGGATCCTCGGCAGCTTCATCATCTGCTGCTGCAGCAAATGGTGGTGGGCGAGGCGGATCATCGGCATCATCATCTTCAGCAGCGTCTTCGGTAGGTTCTGGAAGAGGAGGAGGATCGTCATCCGCATCTTCTGCTGCTGCAGCAAATAGTGGTGGTGGCGGTGGTGGTCGGGGTGGCGGCTGGGGTGGAAGACCATGTTGCGGTTAGTTTTTGCATGGTGGATTAAATATTGTGCTCGAAAGCAACGAAACAATAAAATGGATACTGAGTAAAACGAGATTTTATGACAAAATTTCATGAAAACAAAAATATTTCTGGCTTTATTATTGATTCATCTGTGCGTGCACCAAATAAAATATTTGCATAACGTTTATGAACATAGCATATAGTAGTAAAGAAAAACAAACAAACAATGAAACAATAAATTAGTAGAACCTGATTCTGATTACAATAAATAGTTTTTCATCACATTTTATACTCTTGTACGTATTTGTCCTATACTCACCATTCACCTTTAATCATCTTATGATTTACGAATAATTAATCTAATTTCATTTGGAAGTTTCTCTTTAAACAATATAATATAAGTACGTTGCAACAATCAACCAATATATTTTATGCATTATACTTTTTGGCATTGTATTTTTAAGTACCCATTTTAAAGAATTCGTATAGATCCCAAGAAAAACTTTCCCAGTTTGTGTGTACACTAACTAACGAAAGATTTTGATGTGCTCAAAAGTTAATCTCAATTGACCCATCGTCAAAATCAATATTTTCAGTCGTGTTTTTTGGCGTTGTTTTATAGTAGCTGAAAAGACAATGTAAATTTAAGAGAAAGTAAACAATATGAACGATCAAATGAAATAAAGTGAAACCGGATTCTATAAAATAGGATTGCACAATAAATAACAAATAAATATATAATGTAATTATAAATTCTCAAACTCAATTCAATTTTGAAAATAGTTCAGTCATCTACTTAGGAAACATAGTTTAAATCACAGTGTCAATACAAATAAGCAAATAGAAAAGGAAAATGTCCATTGCTGTATGTGTAACCCCATTTAACCCCACTCCCAATTCCTGTACCACCGCTTAAAATTAAGAAAACAATTTGTACCTAGGTCCGTTATTGGTAATGCTTGCATCTAGTTTTGGATAATAAATAAGTAATCGATCAGTTTGAACTGCAGTGTTGCAATATGTTCAAGTATAAATATAACATGATGAGTAGGTTTACATGTTAAATTATTTTAGAATTCCTGAATATTGACAGAGTACATTTTTGTAGTGTACAGTAAATATATTTTCGATTTTGTATTTGTGTGCCATGTGTTATCACATATGCACTTAATCTGGAAGAAGAAACGAAACAAACCTTGCACGTGCAGAGATACTAAACCAGTTGTGTTTGAAAAATATTTTTTACGGACAATAATTTCTAATTACACAATTACATAATATATTGATTGATTTGCCCAGCCATAACCACGGTCCACATAGTTTAATTCCATCTCCCAATCCCAAACTCCTGGTAGAAAAAAGTTGGAAAACGTTAGTTTTACTTTTTCTTCTTCATCTCCTTCAGTTTCCTCTTCTCCTCTCTTTTTCGCTCCTTTTCTTTCAGACTTTGGACAAGCTTGTAACTGAATAGTCCTGTGGAAATATATAGAAAAAGTAATGTTAATTTATTTGGTGTTAAAATGAAAACAAGTAATTATTTATGGATGCCTTGCAGTTTGCAGTAGCTTATATTTTCATTTAAAACAATCATTCTTAAAGAATCGTCAGATATTCCTAATATACAGCTTTTAGGTAAAAATGTGAAATTTTGTGTTGATATTTGTATATCTACTCTGCCTTGCTATATGCTACAATTTAATTAATCTCGTTCGTTGGCTGTTTACCCAGAATTCCGAAAATAATGGAAAATGCAAGAACATAGACGCTCCAATGTATGCTCATTAGTTGTTGCGGCTGACGAGCAGCAGTCTGTTGAGTGCCTTCAATGATATTTTTAAGTAGCTCTTGTAACTTTTCATCTCCCCCTGCCAAATCTTCCAAACCTTCATAAGTCTCAACTGGAATATTGTCCATGATATCTTTATCAACAGACATTTCTTCCAATAAACTGAACGTTCAAATATGAAAATTAGTTAACAGATCAGTAAAAACTCTGTATTCAACTATAACTGTTCTGCTCAAAGAAAAGCTGGCAACTTTTGAAGGGTTTTATTGAAACTAAATCATTAATTGCATACGCCACAAGCCAAAAATTTGATTACCTCTTCTATGCCAGGTTTCTACATGCCAACACGACAACAGAATGATAAAATACATAATGCCTATATGGTTTGCATAAGTCAGTCAGCCACGCAGGCATTAAAACAATTTTGTTTATAAAAGTCATCAAGTTGACATAATATTTAGTTAAACGATACGGATAAGATAAAATGCATCGCTTACCAATCTATATTCTATTTAAAGACTAGATACATATAAGCAGAGAATTTGAAGACTCCAAATTCGCTGCATAAGCGCACTATTTGTTGCATTGCATACTCATAAAAATATCTTTGTACACAAAATTAAGTGGAACAAATAATCTGTGATATCATCTTGGTTATAAGCATCGAATTTATCTACATCAATTATTAAACTTATTGTTCCTTAGATCATTTTCAATTTTTATATATTTCCCCTAATTTTAACATTAGGTACATGCTTGTTTTTATGCGTACCTACTTACATTTCTCAATATTGATTGGTTCCCATTATTTGATTTCAATTTTTATCAATTCAAGATTTGCTTTCATCATGGCTCAGCGGTTGACCATATTTTTTGAGTAACTCATACATAACTTATCGCTGCATGATACACTTTATGATTCTGTAGGCATTCATGAGGAATTCATGTAGATGAGATTATTGGAATGCTGTGTAAGTAAAAGTCTTGGTAATGGCTACAACCAACGTTTAACTGAACGGTTTAGCCAAGGACCGTTATAAGGAGATTAGTCTGACTAATTGACTGACTCACTACACACAATAGAAACGCAAATTTGACAAATGTACTAAAGTTATTACGATGACTTGATATACTACCAACTAATCTGTGTGACTGACCTTGACCTTCGCGAATAGGATCAATATTTTTCATGTTTTTCTATGAATGAGAGACTGAAACTAAAGATCATAGTTTTGGCTTCAAGCTTACATTTTACTTAGTCCGCATAATTTGCTTATACGGAATAATCTTAATTAGATTTGTCTTTATCCTTTGGCTATATCCGTACATCGTCAAATTTTTCGTTGTGCAAAACTTTAATTGAAACATCTGCTGTCACTTTAAGCTAGATAACATTTTCTCTTGCATCACACTATTGCTTACCTACAACGGAGAAGACTAATAGGCCCGCAACGAGAAATATATAATTGTTGAAGTTCCACTCAATCGGGCCACCAGGTCCTGCTGAAAGGTCAACCATTTTTGCTGATTTTTGTGGTTTTGTGATACTTGCCTGAGAAAAATATGCACCACACTTTCATGCAAATCCACTCCACACAGGATTTGGTAGATACACAGCAGCAACTTTTACAGTCTTATCCTGAAATTTTACACACATTACATAAAGACATTTTAACAAGATAATCACTCCATATGGTATAGTAGAAATGAGAAATTTCGTGGCAAAGACTGACAATGTATCTTGTCCAGCAAGAAGCTCAAGTAAATTTCACGTTCCATGTTGTCAGCTGCTAATTTTATGGATGCATGCCTATCCATATATGTATCCACTTACACATATGAAATATAACTTTATATTATGCAGCACACATTAAATAATCTCCACTTACCGTTTAATGAGCTTAAATTTGTAAGTTAAAAAATCGTGGGTCTTATTTATAGATGGCGAATGCGTTTTATTGCTGGCAATGAAATCGACACAATCGACGAGTAAGTTGACGTTGTCAAAAATGTAAATGTGATTTGTGTTGATGCGTTTGTAAGTCATAATATACGGCCCCGTTGGACCACATAAGCTGATGAGATGAAATTTTGTCTCTAAATAAGTGCGTGGAGATATATATGGAGCTGATGCTGCGTACCTACATCTGCTGTGCTCTATCTTTTTATCTGCTATATTCACACATACTATTTCATAGACATAGACCTGTTTGCCTCTGGTTGTTCACTAATATCACTGAATCTAGCTATGTACTTCTGCTTTCATTAGGAAGGTATGCTTTTCCCGTTTTACAGAGTACAGGTATGTCAACATTCAGTCTCTGAACAGGTGAATATATGATTTTACCTTATTCACTCACATTGGGGTAACGCAGGATGCATAATGTGAATTTATGAATAGGTGAAGTATCCATTTCTCATTGGTTTTGTAGGAATCCGTATTTTATTTGCGCAATTAACAGAATTCAAGAAAGGATTTTAGCATTGTTTTACGCTTTTAAAATAGCTTGCACAAATGTTTGAGACAAATATTACTGCATAACGAGAAAATGCACTGTCGATCCTATGGGGGATAGAAAACAGTTTTAGCTAATGCTTGAATTTTTGAATTACGCATTTATGCAAAGTCTGCCAACATTTCCTAAAGGAACATTGTTCATTGGTGCTCCAATGCTGAATCCAATAAAACTTATGCATTACGACAGACATAAATAAAGCAATGAACTCTGAAACAATAGCCATTTTTAAAACGATTTTGAGTCATTTGGCTTAAATGAAAACGCTGAAACAAAGGTACTCAATGTAGCTCATTGAAGGTGAGGTGACAAAGCATTTTAGAGTTGTAAAGAAATCGTGAATAACTGTAAATAGCTGAAAAATTATATTTATCCTTGTATTTAGTATGTGCACCTACATGATTGCTTAGAAGCACCATGATTTAAAAAAAAATAACTTCCCTACAATTAATTGTCAAATTCAAAACGTATAATCGTCAAATTAAGGGACAACTGTCAATACTTTTTAATCGCATAAAAAAGTCTAACACAAGATAAATTAACACAAAAATTATGCAAATTAATGCTGTTTAATTGTGATGATTGTGATACTCCATCTGCAACTACAAAACAGCATTGCGAACAAAGTTCTATAGAGTGGGGCATTGCTGGATTGCATTCATCTCGCTTCAAGTTCATAAAATGATTTGTGCAAATTACACTGAATTTTGGGTTAGAAGAAATATCTGCAATTGTATAGATAAAATGCATGAATATAATGTATAAAGACCAAATCATTGCACCCGAACGACAATTTTCTTTTAAACATTTCTTTTATTATATTAATAGTCTCTGACATATTTGTCAACTGTCAACAGTAAATATGATTAAGTGGCATATGTATAAACGTCAAATATATTTTAGAAGTGTCATCAATAGCGAATAATTATTTATTTTATACATTATATAGTTCAAAGTAAATATTCGTGCCATAAAACCAATGAATGAATCACTAATTTGAGATTTTCCCATGGGAACGGCCACCTCGGTAATTAAAAACTTCATTTGAAAGGAAATAATTCTACATTAATTTGTAATCATGACACCTACTTGATTTTAGGGCTTAACTTTGCCTTAATTTAGATACCTTTGTTTGGTGAATTACACTCTGCAGGGATATCAAAGCAAGGAATACAAGTATATTTCAAAAAGCTACATAATATTTTCAAAAATAACACATGTATGAGACAAATCACAATAATATGCATGTCATCAACACAATGTCAAATATGGAAACGTGGACGTAGCCATGAGAATAAGTCAAATTCGAAACTTTTCCATTCGTGTTTTACAAACAATTTTATGGCACCCCGGTTGGTATTTGTGTGTAAATTTTTACTTGCAAAGTTACATTTCCTAAAACATCAAAGTCATTATATAACAATTATCGGATTTACTTTAAATTTGCACTTATGCACATCAATAAATATCTTCACTATATTATTTAAGTACAATAGATATATGCATATAATAGGATTAATGTTATGTTAATATAGCACAATATCTGATTCCCGATACAATACGGACACACCAAACCAAAATATTTTAAACCCCTCTATGTATTCCTTAAGTACTTAATATTGCTAAGTGATCTTTAGACATTTTAATTCTCAGGCGTCTGATTTTATGCATTCCATTTTAAATTCCTTCGACTCTACTTCAGACCGTTCAAAACCGAATTTTATTTTTAGTGTAGTACCATATCATTCAGTATTTATTCCCATTTTATGATTCATCGATTCTTTTTACTAGGCCAATTTATATGATATGAAATAAAAAATTTGCGCAGTCAGACAACAACGGTTAAAACAATTGATAGAAATAAGACTAAATGAATTTTTGAGTCAGCATATGGAATTGAATGCTAATGGCTTGCAAATATATTCAATATTTACAGATAGTTTCAAAAGTATCATTTGTTGTATTATAATGAAGGAACTATGTATTTCTAAGTAGCACTACTTTATAGGTAATGTCAACTGTCTTTTTAGAAGGTCTGGTTTGCACGTAGAAAACCTGAATGAATCGAGAATCAAGTTGGGACTGCTGATATACTCAGAAATAAACTTTCATCCAACTCGTATTTCATTGCCTCTTATCAGCCTACAATAAATGCAACGAAAGATAAATATTTTATTATGTTATGACTTATGACACGAAAGTTAATTTCAAAATCATCAACCGTTTCCTTTGAGTCCCGGCAAGACGTATCCAGCGATTACGTCATACTGCATGGGAAAAATATACAGTAAGAGTCGCTAATCGAGCGCTTGAACCTTGTCTATGAATTTCAACAGGTAGCATAAGAGAAAAAATGCTACTAATGAATTTCCTTGTTGCCATTAAATATGGAATCAGGGCTCAAAATAATGAATTGAACTATTAAAGTTGTTAAAAATGACAAAATTTTAAGCATTATAAAATTTATTTAACCAACCATGCTATCATGGATTAATACGCACGGTACAACAATGTGTGAGTTTCAGTTTTATAATGCAATGAAATGTTTGGTTATATTATGCAGCAATAATTCTTAATGATGGAGGACTTGAAAATGTGGATCTTGAATGTCCAAAAATCTTAGACTGATTGTTATTTGCAGCAAGTCACCTAGTGGTGGGCACATAGGTATTTGATGCTTGCAAACACATGAAGACCACCATAACATCATTGTAGTGTTTTCAATCAGGTTATCTAGATGCTACCAAAAAGACTGATTTTTGAGACTACGAAGGAATGAATTCTTACAAAACTGCATTGATTAAACAATTAAAAGTTAATTCGCAAATAGAGATTTGAAAATTTGGCTTACGCTTCCTGTGATAACATGGCTATTCCGGCCAAAATGTGACAATCATATACGTCACATTAAATGCACGCATTATATCAATATTCAACTATTTAATCAAAGTCATTATTAATATTATCATGCGCTTATCGTTTAGTAGCCATAATAATTTCTAGATGATTTTTCAGAAACCGATGTCTCAGTGTAACGATGAAGAGATGGTAAACATTTTAATTAAATAACGTACAATTACATATAGTTTAAACATTAACAGACACGATGTATATAATATATAATAGAATATTAATTTGATTTTTACAGGAAGGCATGCAAAATGGTACCGTTTGTGTGATCTCATTATTGGTCATCAAGTTGAGAACATTTTGTGTTTAATCGTGTAACATCATCTCCTTAAAACAACAATATTTAACGTAGACTCTAGTAAGCCTTAAGCGTTATAATTTCAAAAAACCTTGCAAGCTAATTGTATATTTAGGTTTTAATAACAATAATTATAAAACCAGTATGAATAAGAGATGTGCCTTATTCTAGTTTTGCTTATTAAAGCCATATCATTACAATAACTGTAGCTTTCTACTAATAAACAACCGTAATTTCAAATATTTAAATCGTGGACCATTTTTATCAAAGAAATGTATTCGTCGACATGTTACAGTACACTTAAATGATTATTACACTCTTTATTATTGTTTGCCTTGAAAAGTTTTTCACGTCAATTTGAAATCTAGAAACAAGCAGTTTACTGATTTTTAAGAAGATAAATAATTAATTATTGCGTAGCTCGATTAGTTTTCGTAGTTCCGAATTGCTTCCCAATTCAAACAGTAGAAACAGTTGTAATGTCGTGTATTCATCTTGGTAAACATAATAATATAGTTAATAGTACGTATTCGAATGGCGACTTCAGTTGTGTAGTCAAACCGATTTTATTTTGCATTGTCAACTTAATTTCCACAGATTGAGAGAAAGTACAATTTATAAATCTGTATTCAATTGTTTTACAAATTACACGTAATATGTAATTTAGTTTTTGTAGAAAAAAGTCTCGTGAACATTTTCATGTGTTAAAGAATAACAAAATTTTATTTCAATTTCATGATTATAGGCCGACATATTTAAATCTTATTATGAAATGTATATCAGTTTTCTCAAAGAAATGCTTCTTTAAACAAATAAATGCCATCATTGCAATTAAAATAAACTAATGCCAATATACTGATGGTGGCAAAAAGAAAGCTCACATGCAAAATTTCATTCATTAATTATAAGTAAAAATTATTGTGCTACTGGTGGACAGAATAACAACTAGTATTTAATTAAACTTCGCATCGGCACATGCACAAATTAGCATTACGCCACGCCAAGAATGGCTGACAATTTTTTCACGCTATATTGTAAATATGGGTGTGTAAATACTATTTTCCTAAAGTACATACGTGTTTCAAGCTAGAAGCGCAAAAAGCTAATAAAATACATGCACAGTCGAACGGAAAGGGACAAAAAAAATGATTGTTACAAATTACTTTTTAATAAGCTTTCATTTCTTGTTTTTAACTTGTTGTTGCATGTAAAATGTATACATACATTACTATATGAGCAAAAAATCACAGACTTGATACTACAGTTAAAAGGACAATACAGATATAAATTGACTACAGAATAACATAATATTAATGTTATTTCAAGCAAACATAGAAAACTGCATTTTGTATGGGGCAGATCAGATCGTCGTAACTATACATGAGCAAACACTGCACAAATTTATAGACACTGAACGTCACTATTTTTTGATTACTTTTTAAATGGTGACACAGTATAAATGTTGGAATCAGTAACCAGTTGATTGCTAGATCACAAAAGTTTAGATTTTACTAGGCAACAGCTAAGTATAGTTTAATAAATGGACTTTATCAAGTCCTTGGCTACATCGATGCGGTAACAACATGATACTGATTGTATAGTCTGTTTCCAAATCCAATTCTGGCTTACATAACCAATTCTATTTATCCAGCACTGGACACTTCAAGTTTCATGGTGATTCCCAGAAAACGATTCATCAAAAGCATTAAAACCCGGCGATTTTTATATCTTAATATATGTAATCAATCATCATAGCTTTCCAGAGAAACCTCTTGAAGTTTTTGTTAACAGCATAATTTTTGACAATATTAAAGTTTTCAAGTCTATTACTCCGCGTCAGCCAGGCTGAAGTGTTCATGATATTGTATATTACTTTGCTTCGCCCTTTTTTAAAGCAAATCTGTAGACTGAATCTAGTGAATTTGTGATCTAGCAATAAAATGGTTTCTCAATCCATAACTACATCAATACCAAACCAAAACCAAATTTCAATAAGCAGCATGTATACCTTATTTTTTGGGCCGAAACTTTAATCTTGAACTATTCCTACATATTAAGTATGAAGTGAAATAAGGGATGCCTACTGTTATTAACGAAGACTCTTTTTGAAGAATGGCAATCAAACGGTTGAGTACACATACTAATGATCTTCACTAAGCAAAATATAAATGAATGGCAAATTGCAAGCCGATGGGCATAATATGTAAATTGTAACTCGTATATTACAAATAACAAATAATCATGCTTTTTTCGTGCCAAATAAAAGATAAGAATACTATACAACAATAATATTAAGCATGAGATTGTTATTGAATAGCACCGTTTTACAGATCAAAAAAATATTAAAATACTTTCTTTCCAGCAAAAATATATTCCTAATAATATAAGTTGACGAACAATGTGTGACTGTGTGACGTTATTTAAAAAATTAGTTTTACAGCAAACTTTAGTACGATTTTATCTCTCCATTGGTATATCTATATGAGTAGTTTATAAAGAAGGCAATTAGTTGAAAATTACGACTCTCGGCAACATGTATGTACTCACCATTTTCATCTTCAATAAACTATTTAATAACGTAAGTTTAGCTATATTATGTGCTGCCTGGATGCTACCCCATTCCATATCAATGTCGAACGGTCACGACTTCACGAGTACAATTACAGCGCTCGCTCATCTAGTTGTTATTTTGTCATCGTTAACATCTAGTAAACTATATCTAACACAACTTTTCTCACATGAGTATTAGTTCTTCTACTTTCATTAGTGAACTGACGAAAATAATTGTAGACGAGTCTTCTCGAAATATAACAACTGTGTTTCACACGCATATTCTATCTCTATTCTGTTTCTCAACCATAATGTCAGGAAAATGATGAATCTTATATGATAGCACAGTCATGAAATGTAATAAGTTAATATGTTTAGAGATGTATTTATTTACTTATGCAACTTTTAATCTAAACTGTAAGTTGTATGTATTCAACGAACAAGCATGCAAAACAAGTTTAACAGTAATTTTCAGTAGTTTCTCTCTCAGACGAAGAGAAAGAGAAAAGTTTGGGCAATTTTTGCATTAAATTTTCTTGTTTGGAATCGCCAGTTGTATAAACAGGATTACAGCAATTGTAGTATCAATTTCCGGTGTAACGTCTTTTATCATCAGATTGAGAGTTGTTGTGATGCTTACACAAACAATACACGAACGGGTAATGTGAGTACCGTCATCAAAGACGGATCTCCTGTCACTACTGTCAACTACTTCCGTATCTCCCTCGGCCTTATTCTTTATTAATGATGACAAGACAAGACAACGTGACAATATTTATGCTAATGGTTCGCCGAGTTTTCGCTTCCAAATCATGAAAGTTGCCTTGGCTTGTAGAATCTGCGGACGAGTTCCATCAGACTGAAGATTTCCCCATATTCATTTTTCGGCGTAGTCATATCCAGAAAACTTTCTAAATTGCTCACTAGAGAAAAACAGTGGAAGAGAAAAGATCGTTAATACCATTTTAATGGCAATGGTCGCTATTTTATGTGCACGGTTCATTCATTCAATTTCACATACCTCCATTAAAAATAGGTGGGTAATTAGGGGGTGGTTTAATCCACGTTCCGTCTGATCTCAACATGTGCTTACGGTCAGAAGAGAACAACGATAAAAATCTGGAAGCTGGCACTACTCGAAAAAATCTGTGGTATTCAGGTTGAAGAATATTCTCCGTGCGAAAAGTTTCCGATACATAGCGATGAAAATGGGTAGGGAAGGGTAAGTCGCTTTCCATGTCATAGACAACGCATCTCTCGTCAGGGTTGTATAACAAGATTACATGATAATCCTATAATCAAACAAATGTGGCTAATTAATGTTCTGTGCACACACACGACAATTAGCACTGACATTAGCAAGCCTCACATTTCCTCAAATGGATTAAACAAAGAAGGATGGGAGGGCTTGAGCGTGGTAAATGGCAAAACAAACTACATCTTTGGGAAGTCGGGGAGAAATGAACAGGCTTAGCCACACGAAACCAACCATCAAAACTAAACGAAACGCTAATGTATACTTATAGTTCAATGCCTCTTCTACTTCTATCATTGCATTCTATCACTACAGGGTATTTATCGTCCTATATATTGGTACAGAAGCTAACTAATCATTCTTACCGATAACCAGAAATATTATGATAATTCTTACGAGACTGGAAAAAATACATTATCATACTTTTCGTAGCATAACAGACACATTGCACTGAGTAAAACCTACTGGAATTGCCGTTTTGCATTTTTATCTGCCCCTATTTGGCAAGAACAACATTTGACACAGAAACAAAATACTAGTGTATTACTTTCTCTTGTCGTAATTTTCGACGAAATAGAATAGAACTGATAAACACAACAAGAGCATGACTATCGTACTGTAAACATAATTTAATAAAAGACTCCAGGGAGGTTTTTGACGCAATACGTAGAATTAAATTACATATTACAAAATTCTGTATTGCTTTTCTCCTGCCATATGCATTTATTCTGAATGATAGGGGGTTACACAGCAGTGAAAACTGCGCTTCTAGTCTGAACATAAATTCTAAATGAGTTAAGGCACGGCTGAGCAAGATTAGAGACTCCTTGATTAAAAATTAAGAGCTTTCGCCTGGAAGAGCTGAGAATACACATAAAAGGAATAATAAGCTCTCTATGTACGCTAGTAAAAGCATACAAACAACTAGATATACATACAATATGCGTTACTTCAGATATATACCCAAGTAAACTGAAGAATTAGTAGTCATTTTGCTGTCATTTTAAACTAACACAAATTTCCCGAGAGGATTTTAAAGTACTTTTAAAACAAATATTTGGACTTGGAATCATTTCCGACAGCCATTTACTTTCACTTTGTACTTTGTACTTGACTTTCTATATAATGGTTGTAGTTTATCATAGATCTTCGTTTAGACTAGTCCAATACTCGACTAGAAACCGCGTTTAAAGGGGGAAAGCAAAAGATAAAATGGGATTACAATAAGCGAGATATAATACGAAATAATTGTTTTGTGCAACATTTGGCCTAGAAAAGATTATGTCAAAAAAACTTAGCTAAAACATCATACCCATAGCGCTAATTTTTCTTCGTTCTTCCCAGACTTCTGTCTCCACCTGCAAACAACAACAAGGATGGTTCCCTCACTATTTGAATGTGCTACGTGAAATAAGTTTTCTTTTGTTTAAAGAGATATCCTAAACAGATAAAATCAAGCAGTACAAAAACTCACATGGGCACCATTCTCTTTGGATTTGAGATGAAAGCAACGTGGCAATAATCCAGCTCGGAGGGAAAGTCTTTCCTGATGTTATCACACAGTTTCCACACGTTCTCTTCACTGCAAAATATTTATAATTCATAAAAACATTATTTATCACATAACAGCCAAAGTATCAACATTTTGCATGCTGGGGAGTGCAAATTCCCTTCTAGAGGTATTTACTGTTCTCTCCCTCAAGCTTCCACAGTGGAAGTTCCTCTATATTATAATGCTGTTTTTTGCGTATCAGCGTCATCAAGTCCTGTAATTATAACGAGCAACCAATTCTGTGAACCTTTCCTGCTTACTTAACATTCAGAGAAAGGAAGACATTATGCAAACTTTGACCAGTCATGTATGCAATTTGAATGCATGTTACACCACACCATTTATACATGGCTTGTTAAGCGTGCTGCACCGAAATTCTACCATTCCTAAATCCTGTGATATTTTCATTATCTAATCTTTCTTGTTTTCACAAAATTCTAATGGCTATGAATGAGTATTACTGGGCATACGAAAATAGTTAATTATAGCATGTCGGTCTTATTAGAAGTAGTAAACTTTAGCTCAGACTTTCTATATAACATCACACATACGTATGCAATGGTGACGAATGGGCAAATCCAAATTGTAGGGTGGATAACATTTCCACCGTTTTTCATCCGAGCACTTTCATCAATATTAACAACTCGTCACACTTGCTTGTCACTGAATTTGAAACATGATCATGAAAACACGTTGATCTATCGTCTAACCGTCATATATGCTTACGCCAATCAATATATAGCTGCTTATTGTTATGAGTTTATATTGTATGAGTTATGAACTTAATTTGACTCACAGACTGAGTTTTGTCTGTCTGCAAATTATGGTTGTTGGAACTATAGATATCACTGTCAACAGGTAAAGGTACATAGGCAATGAAAAAGGTGTTCCGTAAACCAACCTAGGACAAACGCACAAGTTTATAACTTACAGTAAAATACTTTAATCTGCTGTGGCGTCATTTATTTTTACAAGATCTGATTAACATGTATGCATGTTACTTTGGTATACTGAAGGTAATTATGTACGGAGCATTTATTGCCAGCAAAAGGTATGAATTTAAACTACAAAATACTATACGTTATCTCATTTGTGACTGTCTTCATCACACAAACTTTTCGAGTAAAGAAATTATAAAGATAAGCTAAGCTAATAGAATTTCACCAAGAATTCGACAAGCAACAGCCAACCAGTGGGATATCATATCCTACTAGCTACATAGTTCAAAACAAACATACCGCTGAAGGGAGGCTAAAAGCTCTCAGATACATATCTATCCATCTCTGAAATTTTCACACTTAATATGCTAAACACGTAAAGAGCAAAAATGTTTCAGAAAGAAAGATTGAAATCTAGAAACACATCTCGACTCCAGACCATTCATTCATGCATAGTACTTTCGTATCCTTTCTTTAACAAGCCCAGTTTAAAACAATGCTTCGCAAAACAAATTGGTAAAATAAATTGAGTTCTTTATTTTGTGCACTAAAATGTTCAGACCAAATAGTTTTTTTCATTCTGACAGTTTACTTCAACTACTAAAGTCCTCACGTATTTTGAAGGTATACTTGTCAATCACAGTAAGTCTTCTTTTACAATACTACGTAACACTATTCGCAATTTTATAAACATGCAGGGCTGACGTTGGAAGACTTAAAACAAAATCATACTTACAATTTCAGGATTTTACATTACATTCCGTATACAAAAATCTTAATAAAGTTATTTTCAGAAGTAATCATGCAATCCTTGTATGCTGGTTGTGATTACTGAATATAAATTGACCTTGATTAGATAATATAATGTAGTGGTAATGCTTATGTTTTAGCTCACATTTTGTTAATTTGTAAAATTGTAAATGATAGCTTATACATCTTTTATGTATGTTTGTATGTTTAATGTAAAAATACCAAAACGTGCACCTATATAAACACTATTTTCAATTGCTCAGATCAATCAATTTTCGTATTATTTCTTGAAAACTGATCAATGGAAAGGCAACAGATAGGGAAACGGGGAGATAGACAAGTGAATGTTAGGTATAAAGCCTCGCAACAAAAACTGCAGCTGGTTGGATTGGTGAGTCAATCAGTCAAATTTACTTTCACTGTTCCTCGTATTTGCTTTCTCGCCATGCAGCACCTGTTCCTATTTTCTTAGAGATTACCGGAGAAAAACGTTTCCTAGCCCATATCACGAATTAGAAGAAGAAAAGAGCTATATAGTACCTATGCAATTTGAATTTAAAATGGAAGGTAACGTGCTAGAAAAATTATTTTACTTGTGAAATTACTTTTACTTACATTGAGTTTAAAATACGCAAAGACTTGTTTTTGGTATTTAGTAATAAGCTAATTAAGCTATAAGGAAAAACTGATTGGGACAATCAAATGCATATGATCATGATCTCCAGACTGTGATATTCAGACTATATAATACATTATGTATTTTTAATACTATAATGAGTAATGGATTGGAAAATGCTGAATAATTCACATACATAGGTATACATATTGCATAACGCAAACTTTGTTTGCCCGTGCTCTTCTCGGAATAGATTTTCGCAAATGTTTCCTTTCTCTTCAAAGTGCAACTACATACCTATCATCATTATGTTTATGCGGGCTCACGTAGATTTTTGTTTTTCCAGTATGTATGGTGTGTACATGTATGCTTGAGCAGACAAAGGAAACTGGAAACAAGATAAACCGAAGACAAACAAAGTAAACAAGTAGCATGCGAATCATATCATCTCTAATGCGGTTTGGAAACAACTTGAAAGGAGCATCATATAACTAATAGCAGTTTTCTGTTATAAAGCTGGTAATATTTATTTATCTTCTATTATTGTGAAGACAACATTGTTTCCCACCGAGGATAACCAAACTTACAGAAAGTAGTGATGATGGTAAGACTTACTTATAGATTATTCGCGTATAAAATGTTCTTCATTGGTCAAAATGCCAATTCTTCCAAAGCAAGAAATAACCTTTTTTCGTTTTTAACCAATCTTGCAAAAAATCAATATAAAATATTCTGTATGCATGGCTCTATTTTGCCCTGAATTGAATAAATCGACAGTTGGAAAGTTATCATGAATGTCACGAAACATAAAACACGACTCGGACTAGACTTCATTATAACCTCATGTTACATTATTAGCTCATCGTGAGCTGCCTGAACGCTGAAAATAATCGTGTATTCGTTTGATTTTATACTTGCAATCTTATACGTGTGCTCGGCACAGAAAAGACGTAACATTACAGTAACTTTTCATACGCAATTAACAACGACATATTTTCGATCATATCGATAATTAGATTGTTAACAGTAATACCGGTTAGTTATCTGTTAACCAGTGTCACGAAACAAAGACAATGACATGCGTAAAGTAATTGAATTATCGATACTGTCATTATGATTGATATTAAGTGAATATTTGATCATTTTCACTTACCAGTAACATGGAGTATAAATGCATTGTGATGCGACAGGCAAGATGGATTTGAGTTTTGGTAAATGTTCAGCGGGAGATGGATAAGTGGGTTGACTTCCGGTAGAGCTGCCACTACTACTATGATTCTTTGCCGCTGATCCTCCACTTGAACATGTTGAATAATTACTTGTAGCACCAGATGTATTGCTACTGTTGTTAGTATTCGCACCAGTCATTTTTTCTTTACTGCAGTTCATTTGAGCACGACCCATGCTACTAACCCCAACTCCCCCACCTCCTCCAACAGAAGTTCCTCCACTGACAGAATTTTTTGTAGTAGTACTTGTGTTTTCCATGTTGCTACTTTTTGCTCTGGTCATTCTTCATGTTCAATGAAAACGTAGTCCGACGAGAGTAAAGGGCTCTTGAATTTTTTATACCTAACTTGTCTAATGTCAAATTTATACTAAAATTATTAACAACAGCACACAAGACAACGAAGCATTATTTATATATTAGTTTTTGTACGAAGACTTCAAGCATGTAACAATGACTTTTTTGGACCGTTACTTTTGCACATAAACAGTATTTCGAAAATAAAATCTCCGTTTGTATTTCGTCCTTCCACAAAATAAATCCACCAAATCGTTTAAGAACTACACACAAGGCTTTTTTTTGCAGTTACACTGTTTAAACTACAATAACAGCAGTTGAATGTTGAACGTTTACGAATTATAATGACGAATGATGAAGCAATAGCATGAAAACTAGAAGTTTCCCGTTTGGACAGAATCTGTAATAATCACTTAATCAATCCCATTAAAAATAGTCGAGGACTTAGGCCAAAAGTATTTTTGTTTTGAAATGTCTGTAGTTTACTCAACGAAAGCGAAATTAACAGTAACTGCATCTCATAGTCTCATACTAAACCTGGAAACTAATTTTCTTGCACAAATATTGATAAAATAATAATTATACGCCAGATCAGACTTGAATTTTCTTTGAGAAACACTGAGAAGATTAACAGACTTTCAGGTTAGTACACGATCGATAAACATAAAAATTCTTATTTGAAATTCCGCTTAAATTGTATATAAGACACACTTTTAGCAACAGTTGTACTTCTTTCTACAACAATGCAGCAGATAACAGCAATGACAGAGTACAAACAAACTTTTAACTTTAATATTAACTTTCTCTATGCACGTGTACACACTTTTATATTAGCACAATTCACAGTAACAATACAAGAGCAAAAGTTTCCACACTCCTTGTTATCTTAATATAGTAATAAAGTTTAGGGCCGTTGTTTCAGATACTTTCACTTGATATTTTACTTTTTGGTAAGGCCTTTAATTTGTTGTTAATATTTTATACATAAGTTTTCGTTGAATTTTAATGAAGAATGGTGAGAATCTCAGGTTTCCGTTTCAGTAAAGTTGACGTCTCCATAAAGATCGTTTCCCTATTAAAATTAGCATAAAAGAGATTCTTTTCATAAATGTATGCATAGAAGAAAACAGTGGTGGATGAGGTTACAGTATAACAGCAGCGTTTTGTTATTATCTTTCTGAAAGTTAACTATATTGTGTGTGTATTGACATTGTAGAGTTTTTAGAAATCACACTAACGAAACAATTAGGGGAGGAAATGGGATACGAGGGATTGAGGGATGAGCAGGAATCACGGATAAGGTTTACAGGATTTTGTACATGTGTGTGTGAGAAAAGTGGGATAAGTATATCCGGGAGAATGTTTAGGGGAAGTGCTGGTAAAAAAGGGTTAAAAATTATGTTTGTTTTGCTGTTGTCATTGGAAAGATGATACAGAATGGAGGAAAAAGGGGAAAATAGTGGAACTCTAGAGAGGAAACGAAGCAGCTGAGAGAAGTGTGATGATAGGATATGATGTGACAATGTATTATGGATGAGAAATGTTTTTGTGTGAGCACACACAGAAAAGTTGTTTGGATAAGATGAAAAGGATCGATCGAAGACGGTATGGTACACACTGGGACACGCACACCACACCAGCAGCAGCAACAACACCACGATAGCGTGAGTCTTGGAAAAGGAGTGAGGCAGAGTCAACGCTGCTCATCAAACTATCATCATGTGTGTGGTGGTCGTCGTGATGGAATTGGATGGAAAAGAAAAAATCTCCTCAGGTTTGCAGAAAGTCAGGCGAAAACGCTGCAGGAAACTCTGAGATTATACTATGAAACATTAGCCATCTCTATAAAACATAATATGTACTATCTACATAACCAAATACTGCAATGTTTTGTGTGAGGAAAAACACAATCTGCCTGCTAAAAAATTCAATGATGCACGAGCATTTCTTCTAGTTTGTCTGGAATTTTATAGGGATGAATGAAATTCAGAAGGAAAAGTGGGCAGTCAAGATTAGATGTGCACTTATGTATGCTCACACAGAGAACAATGAACTTGACATGACAGCGTGTGATTCATAAATATAACCATAATCATGCATTACAATTTTTATATTGTGTATGTGGTGCAAAATGATCCACATTTTCGTATGAAATATAATATTAGATCTATATAAAATCATGAAATTCAAATGTATGCAAATTGAAATTGAGTCTGTTTAGGGAGCATGTTCCAAGGCATCCTTTACAATCCATCGCAATTCACAATTCATAGATATTATACATGTTATATGTATGTCTAGTCAAGTAACTAGAACTGAAATATTTGTGGCAATTGTTACATAAAAGCTCAACATACCAAACAATTTTTCTTTTCCGTCCGTGAATGGATGGAATTCAGGAGTCGAGTGTTGCGTCCTAGGAGTCGTTGTCACTTTCTTTATCAGCTTTGTGTACTCAAACGGGAAAATAGTATTTGGAAGTCGCTGTATACCGTATTTGCTCTAATAATTCCCCATATTCAAATAATACCCCATCTCTAATAATTCCCCACCTCAGACAAGCGAT
>JAQIXX010002103.1:0-27069 GCA_034700605.1 Willowsia nigromaculata
CCAACTCTGCAGAACTGTTGGCAAGTCTCTACAAGAATGGATTGTCCGGTTTGAGCGGACTTGGAGGACTGGAAGGACTCGGCATTGGATTGGGTGCTATTAACTCACTCTCCAGCAGTTTGTCCAGCGTGTCCGCATTGGCGGCACAGAATGGTCTTGGAAACGCAAACGGAGTTGTGAACAACGGGGGATCAGTGGGAAGCAGCAGCAGCGGTGGAGGAAGTCTTTCCTCCCTCTCCTCCTTGAACGGATTCTCAGGAAACGGTATCACCGGAAATGGTGGGGTTGGCGTGACCACCACAACAGCAAACAACGGACAGACTGCCGTCACCACTGCAGGAAACGTGTACAGTCAACTGTCCGACTTGGGCTTCTCCTTTCTCGACACCACGGGTCAAGATGGACTGATGTCTTCGTCTCGCTCTGAGGACTCCTACCTTTTCGGTGGGAGTGGTCCCAACAGTATTGGAGGCTCTCAGACTAAGCTCAGCGACCTGTTCGCTGCCACCGGCACCAACAACTCTGTCAGTGTTACTAGCTCACTCTGTGGAAGTTTCGATCGGGATGAGGGACTCGGAGAATCACCAACTTTGGAAACTGCACCAGGATCCGCCATCTGGCAAGACGATAGCTTGTAAATGATTCAGAATGAAATCATTCTGAACAAAAGCATTTTTTCTTCTTTTTCCTCTTCAATCTTATTTTTTAATTTTTTTTGCACTAATTTAATTAGCAGCAAGCAAAGCAGAAGCAATTTTTTCACACTTTCTTTTTACTAAACAAAATCAATCAATTTTCTCTACTCCAATTTTTACTATGCTACTTTATTCAATTCATACATAAGTATATATATACTCTCTCTCTCGCATCTACTCTTGCTACTTTAACGATAACATATAGTATATGAAATATAAATATATTTTACCTATATTGCTATATTTTTTTCATTATTTCAATGTTGATGATGCTATATATTTGCCACATAACATATTATAAATGAGATGATATATTATTATAATTTACCCGAGAGAACAAAATCTTTTTTCGTTTTTTAAAAAGAACCGTTTTATGCGAGAAAAATTACATAATTTTCAGAGAGAGATCGTTTATATGCGTTATCATAATTACATATATTATATTATATATTATTAATATTATATTGAAACTATATATTTGACAGAGGAAGATGAATGGAGAGAGCGAGGGGTATATAATTATTAATTTAAAAATGCTATCAAATCAATGCTATATATATTATAAATATATTATTATATACATTATACTTTATATAATTTAAAAAAGAAGTTTTAGTTTTTAAAACAAAATGAAACGAACAAGAGAGGAGATGACGGGGGTATATATTTAGATGAATCGCAATTTTTTGTATTTGTAAAGAATATATGATTATATATATATAATTTAACTAATTATTCTTCGTGATGATGATTATTTTTTTGAACCTGCATGATGATATATATATATATAATTAATTATTATAATTTTTTGATGATGCGAGGAGGATTTAAAAATCTTTAAAACAAATAATTTAATTTGTAGGTCGAAATTGATCAATAGAGTGGTAATGTGTTATTTGCTATGAATATACAAAGAACTGACTCATTATATATGTTATTATTATTATAATTATTATATACTTTATAATATCTACCTGTGACTCGGAATAAGAACGTATATTTTTCATTTTTTTGGCAACAGACAAGCAAACACGAAAAAATATTGAGTGCAACTTGATCTTGAAAAAGAGATTTTTTATTTATTCTTTAGCATTTTATCATTTTATTTATTTTGTTGGAATTATTAGTAGCATTTAACCGTTCAGTTATTTAACATCTTTCGGATATCATCATAAAACAGAGTTCATATACTTAATAGGCTGTTATTTTACGTTTATATTTATACCTCATGAAAAAAATCATCAATTATTTTAGAGACTCGCCGAATTCCTAACTTTAGATCGCATCAATTACGCTTCTATATATTCTTGCTCTGACTTGTTGACTTCTTGTTTCAATTTTTTTCCATACAAATGTATGATGAATCACAAACAACGCATCTGCACTTGCATTTTTAGTTTTTTCCCTTCCTTAAAAAATACAAGTCTTCGAATACTACTGTAGCAAGTGTGTGTATAAAAAAGATCTACCTAGAAATACAAAGTATAGCAATGATAAAATAAGATTGTCGACAAACAAGAACTTTTTACATGGGAAGAAGAGGATGAGCTGATCATATGAAAAATTATGCTTATATGATGATGAGAATGAAGACAATGAAGTGTTTTGTACTGGCAAACAACCTTTTAGTAATGTACATATAAAGTAAATATACCAAATACCTATACTCGTAACGATTTTTCTATATGGTATGAGTACGTCGACGTTTGACTTTGCATTTTTTATGTCAAGTCTGACGATCACAGAGGACGATGATGGCTGGATGACGCATATTTATGCATGTTTATTAATATTGATTGATAAGGCATCCTATAATATATAATGATGAAGAATTGCAGTAAAGTGTCGGATGAGGATTATTGGCTTTGGTGGGTTTTATCGTAGGATATGCATATAAGCTATATATAAAGCTTTAGAGAGCCAAAAAGCCAAGAGTCAGACTTGCTTTTATTCTAATATTGAGCATAAAAAATGAATGCGCTCCTGTCACAAAAGTCTCCTCTCTTCTCACCATGTTTTGAGTGTGTAAATCTCTGGACAAAATGATGTTTTTTGCAAATATTATGCATATAAGATTTAACAAAATATTGATGCTAATGATACACTAATATGATAATAATTAGTGATAGAAATTATCTATGCATTTTTCAATCAGCGATATAGATCATGGAATTCATGGATCAGAGTGGCAGTAGCAGCAGTGGAATAAAAATATTTATGAGCTGTTTAGGTATATTGGGTGTTATGTAAATCTCTACAGAGGAATAAATGTAGGTAGAAGATCTAGTGTGTAGGTTTGTGCGCAGCAGCGACAGAGATGGTGACGGTTCCTTGACTCCTTTTTAAAGTTAAAGATTGAGACTCCTCCTCTCCTTCTTCTTATACTGTTTTACATACAAACTACCTATATAATAGCAGGCAAGATGATTCTAAGGACATGGTTGGACAGTCTTTTATAATTCATAATTGTAGGCAGGCATATATGCTAATGCTAATTAACTGTACAATTCAGCAGGCTTCCGGAATTTGCGTTTCTCTTTTTCTAGGTCAGAGGTTTGAAAATTACTTGAGTCTGGATTTTTTAAAGTGGGTAATGAACAAAACAGAAATGGAGACAAGTCAACGAAATTATTATGCATAAAAATTACGATAATAATAATTGGTATATAGAGGGAAAATTTTACTGATATATTTCTACTTGTTAATAATGATATGGCACTGATATTTTCTATTCATAAAAATTAATATGATGACCTCTTTTTCTATCTTGATTCTTTATACAAATTTTACTACGTCGTCTGTACACACTAAATGCATACATTTTATGTCTGACAGAAAAAGAAGAAGAATTTTTACCAAGATATAAATCCTATGTATAGGTAATTAGCCAAAAAAATCTTACCACTACTACTACAACAGATCTATTTCATAAATAGCGAGCTCATTTTTTGTAGGCAGAAAAAAGGCAAGAAATACCCGGGATATTTTTTACTTTATTTCCATAAAATATAATACATCCTTGCATATATAAAAACACTAATTAAAAGTTACTCTACTTCTACTATATCAAGAAAAGAACAATGTAAACACGAGTTTCTTAATGGCTCAGGCTCATTTTTCATGGACTTTACAAAAAAAATTATATAATCTGAAGATGAACTCTACGTACATTTTTTTCTTCATAAACTGCTACCATTTGAAGTGAGGACTGTAGAGAGTATATAGTTGTGTGTAAAAACTACCTAATTATTGCATTAAGTTCGTAAGATTTAATCCTAATGGCTATATTTCTAAGAGGAAAGGTGACAGGTTAAGAGTTGAGGAAATTACGGGATGCGAACTGATTTTATTTCAAAAGTAACAAGTGACGTCATTTGAAAGAGCAAAAGTGTGAGTAAAAGAAGGGTAAAAACACTAATAATTAATGGTAGAGTTTTCAATTGATAATAATAATTAATGAATGGGACTATCTTTTTAATTAATTAGGTATTTCTTAAAAAATGCTGATGCAAGTGAGTAGGAATCTATAGATCTGTTGTTGTTTACTATAAAAGAAATAATACTACGCAAACTGTTTTGTAGTTTTTCACACACATGCAGACACACACGTTAACCATGATATCCATAATATGTACCAAAATGGCGGAAACATTTTTTAACTCTTGACACTTTACCTTCCTATATTATCCACACCAAAAGCAAAGAAAAAAGATGTGTAAACTTGAGCTAATTTCGTTTATGTAGGAGAGCATGAATGTTTGTATAATTGAGTGAATGACAAAGAAGGGAAAAATAGGAATCAAAGTCACCAGTAGCAAAAAAAATCATCTCATTTTTGGCGATTATTATCCTATCATCATGATTTATGTGATCTTCGTCTCTTGCAATTTGACGATGATGACAAAAATGTGACGTAATAACAAAAACGATATCTCTCGCCTTTACAAAGTAAAGTGTATATTCTGTGACTACTGGGCAGTGAATGATTTTTGCATGTTGTGTCATAATTCATGAATGATGTTGTAGGAGAAGGAGACGTGTAATAATATGTGTACGTGTGTGCGCCGCATGTAGTAAGAGATGCAGTGGGAAGGCAAGGACAAGAACCAGATTACTAATCAGGTTACTCCTTACACACACAACAAAACTAATTATTATTGTTGCTGTGTGTAAAAAAAGGAGTTGTAGACGAAAAGTGAGCAAAGTCATGCAAGTTTTGTCTCAGGGAAGAGGGAAGGATTTTGTAGGAAAGGTATGTAGGCTAATATGCATCGTAATAGGATGAAGGAAAGAAGAATTTCAGTCAAGTTCTTCTGGTATTATGATCATGAGAGACGGAGAGCCAGAAGAAGAAAAAAGAATCTGCATAAAATATCGAAAAGCGTCAAGCAGTCAAGTCACCAAAAAGACAAACCACATCTACACCGCCAGCTATTATAGAACAGACGAAAATAAACAAGGAGAATTGCTTCTTGTTATAGCTTGACTTTAAGAAAAAGTGAAAACCGCATAATAATCAGTAATCAGAGAGGATAAGGAGATGTAATTTAAGTCAAGTAAAGATGTCATGGGCCGGGTGGTGGTTTACTGTTTTTCTTGCAGAATCTTTTTTTTTCTCTCTTCTTGTTCTGGTGATCGTGGTCGTGGTGTGAAGGAGATGGGACTAGAATGTGTTGTAGGAAGATTGCATAAGTATAGCATATATAGATTTTTTGAAATGATAGAGAGAAAAATGGTCAGTCATTTTTTGTTAGTTGTTGTTGGTGCAGAAATAAAGAGGAAGGTAGATAGAAAAAAACCAAAATTTACGATGAAAAAGCGGTTCAATGTCAATCATTTTTTAAGGTGATGAATCTTTAACATAACACATACGAGATACGAGAATACGTACTTTTTTGCGTGGTAGTAAAAAAATATTATGAAAATTTAAATATTTATAAATAGTTAGAGAGAGATGTGAATGTCACGTGCTATATGGTTAAAATACGCGGTGTGTTTGGTGGTAGACGTAGTAGTAAATGGTTTGTAAGGAAATTTTGTGCATCTATAACCGCTCAATATAATTTACACTGACACAACAAGAAGATTATAGTTTTCAATGCAATAATCTCTAAATTTTAGCAAGAAACAAAAGAGAATAATTTTTTCAGGAAGATACTTTAAAAAAGAAGAACAAGCGAATATATAATCATGAAAAAAATAAAATATTTGTTGGCCATTTTTTTGGGAATCAAGTAGTATTGCATAATGTGTGCATATACACAACTTTTATATAAATTTGGCCAGGCCAAGAAAGGAAATTGCATTTATCTACATTTTATGATTATCATTGTGTGTAGACCTCTGCTATAGTTTAGAAAGAATTTTTCGGGAACCGTTTAAAAAACAATTGATTTTTTATACAGTTTTTCATACAATATATTTAAAAAACCATATAAAGGCTTTGTTTGTATGATCTCGTGTGTGTTGTTGCTTCTCGTGAATTGGATGCATGATTGTATTATTGTGTAATAAGCCAATTGTTATATATTTTCTATTCATATGATATTGTATGTTGTATCTGTGTCCATATATTATAATACATATATATGTGTGATTTCATTGTTGCGTCTCTCTTCATCAAAATCGCCATAATATATATTCTTGCTGTGTATTATTCCAGCCAAATCAATCAAAAAATGTAATCTTCTTCTTTTTATTTTTTCATGTAGAAAAGGTATTTTGTATTAGGTGTGTTTTTTAACATCGATGAAAACAATTTTTCCTGCCGAAGCCAATGCAAAGTTTTTAAAAAATAAATCAATTTTTAAAGTCTATATTAAATTATGTATTTTTTCCAGTATAAATAGTCACAAATTTCTATGCATATATACAAACATACATTCTCACAGATGAAAAAAAATATTTACTACATGATTCGAGAGAGTACTCAAGTAAAAAATACCAAGATTTTTTCCAATATTTTCTAATGCATCGACAATGGAGAAAAATATAACCAGCCAAAAAAAAGTTTTAAATTATATTCTATATACTTGTCTATTAGATTTTTTATGCGTCGAGAGATGCCTGAACTGCTACTCTTCCAAAAAAATATCCAGAGAGAATGGCAACAGATTTTTATTGTTTTTAATCATTCAATTTGAAATACATACAGTTAACAAGCAGGAAAGAGTAATTAACTTTAAATCATTGTTTGTACGCTTTCTATTTAGACGTAAGTCTCTGAGAACAGCAGCAGATCATGTTTCAAACTTTTTTGTTGGATCATTTTTTAAATTTGAAATATTCTCTTCCTCTCGTCATCGAAAATTAAATTAATTTACATGTAATTCCATCTAATTACTTGTAAACATACCTTTGTCTAGAGACTGTTTGCATTTTTGTATTACATTGTCAACAAATAATTAAACTTTGTGTGTTTTAAATGTGCTTCAGTGTGTGCTTGACATTTTTAAAGAGATATGATGGAAGACAATGAATGGTCAATAAGCGGAAAAAAGGAGGAATTATGAAATTGCACGCAGCAGGCAAACAATAAAAAACACCACACGTTATATACAAGGTGTCAATGTCACTTTTGCTTCGTTGACATTCAATTTGAAAATATATTGGACATGGCCATCGTCATCCTCCTAAAAAATGTATGCGTGTGTGCCTGCCAGCCATATGCCATCTCTGCAATTTTTGTCACTCTCATCTCGACAATGAGCGATTATGAATGCGAAAAAATTGACATTATATTGTCTATACGGATGTACAAGTGTTGGTGGATGCATTAAAAAGGAAACTGGGTACATGAGCATGTTAAAAAAGTGTGTGAATGCAAACATAAGGAAAATGTTTTTTAATGAAGCAATCTGTTACTCCTCCTGAATTACATAACTTGTAAGCTGCAAAAAAACCTGATATATAAAAATTGAAGATAAACAGGAACTATACCAGTACCACACATACAAAAAAAGAAATAATGAAGCAGGGACATTTGATTATCGACAGCACCCATAATATAGAATATACACCTACATGATACAATATAGACTCTAAATCCATAATACATTTGTAATCTCTCTATGCAATTCAGTGATTTATCCAAAATATTATAATGATATCCTTCTCTTTGCTCACATCTATAGATATACAATTTTATGCATTTTACTGAATTAGGTTAATGGACAGTAATCCTTTTGAGTTGAAGATACTTGCGGCTAGTTAGCGATACTACATTTGTTGCTACTACTGAAAGCCCAAAACCGTCACCAAAACATTGTTACCATAATATTTAGACAAATTATCTAATAGCCAATCAAGATTAGCTAGAATTATGGTTGTTGGGATGGTCAAGTTTGTGGTGGTCACCCTTTTTTTGACTGTCAGTTCAGAAGAATGCGTAATGTTTTTCCGCAATTGGGATGAGTGAATCTATAATCTTTGGCATTCTGCTAAAGTTTGTTTGTTGTTTGTCTCATGGATTGTTTATGTGCATGCTTGCTTAATGAATGAGTCTTTTTTGTGGAGGAATGGAATAATTTTAACCTTTTCTGGAATCTATATTTAATTCCACAATAAGAACAGACTTTTTGATACTTCTCAAAAACTTGTAATATTTTTTGTAATGGAGAGTTTATTGCAGAATTTTCATAAATTTACTAAAAACTTTACAATAAAGCGTTTTAATTAGCAGTGAGTCAGTCATGATAAAAAGAACAGGGAGATATCTTTTACAGCAGAAAAAATATATTTAGCATTTTTATTCCCCGTCTCGCTGTCTATTTATACAATATTTACATCTTACATCATAGGAGCAATTTTATTTTTTCACTCTTTTTTAATACATAAGGAAAGATATTTAATTAGTGTAACGTTATCGCGTACAATATGCAACTTTTTCAAAGAGAAACACAAAAAAAGAGTTGAAAATTTTTTGGTAGAGTTCCAGACAGTTAATATTTCCTCCTCCTCCCGGGTTTCATAATAACTTTCAATTAAGGCAGTTTTTTACCTTAACACTTCTGACTTAGCAAAAAGAGATAAATTGGAAATAATCATGCCGGAAAGATGAACTGAATGAATGAGACGCTAAAAAATACTATGATTGAAAGAGAGAGATTGTTCATGTTTGTGTGGCGTCGTGTGGCTTGATAGCTGCAGGCTTAAAAAGATTTGAAGGATGGATGGAGAAGATAATTCTTCATGCTTTTTTGTCATGTCCTCCTCATCTGCCCACACTATAAAAATGTGTGTGTGTTCTGTCTGTGCGTATAAAAATAGAAAGATGATGATGACATGTGTGTCATTGTGCTGTTTGTTGTTGTTACAGTATTTATGTGTGTGCAAGGAAATCTCTATTAATTAGAGGAAGAAGGACACAGTACATAACAGAGCCAAAAAAATAACTTTGAGACTTGATGTTGAAATCCAAGTTAGGAAATAGAAAGAGAAACGGCGGAGATGAAAGGGTTTGACAGCTAATATGAAAATTGCTGGCTATTAAATATAACCTAATGTAAGCTTAAATTATTATAACAAATTGCAATTCTATCAACTTTTATTGTCAAGATTTACAATTACCCCACACACACACACACAAACACAAACTATTGTTACACGCATCATCATCTCCCATTGTCATTTTTATCGCCAAAGAAAAAACAAACAGGATAACAATGACATTCTGATTATCATACATAATAGTAGTAAAGCACTTTTTACTGCTGCTGTTGTAAATTGGAGTGACAAACAAGAACACCTAAGAATTTATCCACCACCATATTATAACATCAGTAAAAAAACAAAAAGCACCAAATTAGCGTTAAGAGTAACCGCATATATTGCAAAAGGGTTAGCTCACATAAACCTTGTTACGCAATATTTTCGTGGAGACACATAAAAACTGCAAAACAACTCAGTTTTTAAAAATACCAAGTTCCGAAACCACATAAAACGGAAAAAAGCAAAAGCACCACCGTCAAAACACTAATTATTTGCCCCCACTGCGAAAAACAGAGGAAGCAATTAAACCTAAAGTTTGCAAAACACAGCAATATAAATTATTATGATTTCATACACGAGTTCGTAGTTCATACAAGAAAAAAACGGCACATGCTGTTTGGTTTTTTTCTTGGTCTCGACGAACTCTATTAAGTAGCAATTAAAAATATTGCAAACACAATTACAATTTGTATGGATTAGTAGGCTTTGGACTAGACACCGGTGGCGAATATGTAGATGATGAGCAATTTAAAAACATTTTGCATTGCGCAAAGTTTATTGAGCAATCATCGATGAGAAAGAAAGAAATTGTTTGCCTTCTTATTTTATTTTGCTTACTATATTGTTTAAGACTTGTCGACTTAACGCTCTTCTTCTTGTGACTGTTGAACTTGAACTTCTCTTCACATCCTTTGCAAAGTTCTTATCTATTCTTGTGTAAAGTCTACTTATGTATAAGTAGGTAATCTCTAGAAATTGTGTCGATATTTGCGTCTGCTCCTCTTCCTTGTATCTGTGTATCGTCTGCATTTTGTTTTGCAATCAATTCAAAAAAACATTAATCACAACTGCTGTAAAAAAGAGACTTGATTTTTTAGTTAAATGTTTTAAATCTTAGTTAGTTTTTTAAGAGTGTACACGTTTTTAAATGGCTCCCCCGTGTACTGTTGTTGATCTATATATAATAATACAAGTAGGTAGGGATTTAAAAAATAATCAATTATAAAAACTTTTGCATAGATCCCAAAAAGAAAATGAAACATTGCGGACGAGAGAAAGAAAAATGTATATATTTATGCTACTACTTTTAGGAATACCAGGTTTTACATGATTGCAAATAGAGTAACTGCAGATTTTATCATCATCAATATTAAATATTTATAATGCATATAACAAGTCTAGGTAGAGATACAGTTCATAGTATAAAAATTTTATATAGAAACGAGAAAAAAGAGATGTTTATATTATTATATAATTTCATTACCAGTGATTCTAGCGCGGTGCAACCACCCTCATTCATGAGTATTATTATTATTTAAAGCATTTTTAATAATCCATATTATACATTTATCAAAATATACAGATATACAAGAAAAAAATCCATATATTATTATCATAAATATATCTAGTTTTGTAGGCGAGAATCGCACCTATATATTATATATTTAAAAACCATACAGGAAAAATCGATATATTATTACCCTATATATTAAAATATATTTAAAAAAGAAGAAAAAATACAAAAAATTGATATACCATTTTACTACTGCTATTTCAAATAACTGTATTCACATTAGTCATGTAGTCGCTGTCATCATTGTCTTCGATATATTCAACAACAAAACAGATGAGTATATATTATTATGTCGTATTACTTAATAGAATCAATTAAACTAATTGTGCTTTCGACCTTTCATACAAAAAAACGAAACATTTTTGCAACTAACCTAACCCAATCGTTGTGTATTAATTTAGAGCTGTAGAGATTTAGTGATAGTATTTTATAAACAGAAAAAAAACGCGTTTCATTCGTAAAAGAAAAACAGTTCATTTCCTATATTTTAGATCTAGTATACCGCGCGCGCATTAACGTATGTGCATATTTTTAGTTATTTGGGAAAAATTTGCAAACAACCAGACACGACACTTTAAATGAGGTTGTTCACAAAAAAAGTAGCATTTTGGCCATAATATAATCTCTGGATCTGAAAGGTACTGACAGACAAGAAGACAGGTGGTGAAGCAAGGTGACTTTATATACTTGTCATCGTGCTGAGCTGAGGTGAAAAGGTGCATGCAAACATACAGGGCAAGCATTTAAAAATATAATATTCGTATTTCATGAGAGAACGTGATAGTGCAGAAGAATGAATTTGAATGAGACTACTATACTATCTAGTTTTTTCGTTTTATTTGTAACACAACACATAAAACAATTCTATGCAAAGCAAAAAAAATATTTAAGTTTTTATGGGCAAAAAATGATACAAAAAAATACTCGGTTTTTTAAAAGATGAATAAATAAAGAAAAAAGTCGACTTAATTGAAGATAATAATGACATTAATACCTATTTTTAATGAACTATTTTACAACAAGGAAACAAAAATAATATTCAATCCAGCAAAAAAAAGCAGAGAGTAAAAGAATTTTAAAGTTTAAGACAGAGAACTTTGATCCATGTTGGCCAAAAAAAATTTTAAACAGTGTTTTCTGGAAAATCTTTATTTTTTCTGCTTTTTAAAACCGTGGTATTAGTAAATCTTCATGTTAAGATATGAAATATTTGTGTACATACTAAAAAAAGGAAATAACCCCGCAAAAACATGAACTTAAACTGATGTTGATATGACATGCTTTATCAAGAAAGTAATAATACAAATACAATTTACAATTGCACATAGAAGTATATACAAAAAAATTTAAGTGTAGAAAACCTATAAGAATTGATAGTAATAAAGAATCATTATACGTTTTAAGAAATAATTACCTAATCATCATCACAGTTTTAATAAAACAAAGGCAAAATTTGTGTAAACACCCGTAGTACTTCTTATTTCGATGCATCAATTAATTTCTCCTACACACAAATATTTGTACACTACAAAAATTAATTATAGAGAAATCATTGACACGGTATATAAATATAACCAGTTTATTTTTATAGGCGTTTTACTAAATTTACGTGCGTACGCAAATAGAAAAACCATATATTGTTGTTGCATATTGTATACACTACTCACTTTCCCTTTCATCTACTTAATTAATTAGTTATTTCTCTGGTCAAATAGAAAAAAAAGATCATCAATTTGATACCTTTTTCAGTAATTGAATGACAAAACAGAAGTGTGCTACACGCTGAAAGAAAGCATATAAAGGAAAAAATATTATTAGTGTATAATTTTAGTGGTTTTACTGAGATATTTGTTTCCAAATTTACGTAGACATTACACAAAAGGAAATCACTCAAAAAATGCTGTAGCTTTCAGAGCACTCTTAGCATGTTATATAGTGTACACGATGAATGGTCTCTAAAAAAAGTAGAAATATTTCGAATTATCCTTACACACACACAATAAACCTTTTTATTATTGCCACCAGAGAGTTTTCTTTAAACAAAAGGAAAAACTCAATGAGCGACTTTTTTGAGCACGGTACACATTAACACGTAATAAGGTAATATATATATCACCAATAAAAATGGTAATAAATCTTAGTAATAATACCACATTCTTTTAAAGAATTTAAGATTTTTTACATAAGTTTCTAAATATATATATATATAGCGATGAAGCATTTATCTAAATATATGCAATGCATACATTACATAACTATTGTATTGTTGTTGTGAAATCATCTATTCTGTCAGTAGAGACTGTAGAAAGCAGATATAAAAATATATCCTTATATTGTTATCTTTATTACTAGAAAACCGAGAAAAAATTAATTTTTATTACGTGCATGCCCATATATATCTTAAGTATACAAGAAACTACTATATATTGTAAGCATACATAACATATATTTATCGAAATCGCGATTTTTATTATAATTAATCCTAAAAAACATTAGAGTTTTTACTCAGTTTTATCTCCAGAGTTGTGAAACAAAAACTTATTAACTTGAAATATATTGTGTATTTAAGCTTTGTTTAAAAAACCTTTTGTATTTGATGAAAAGTATTTTCACCTCAATCTCGTCTCTGTACACACAAGTGAAAGCTATTGTTTAATTCCACACTTTTGTTTTGTTATGTTTTTAATCAACATTTCATCGTTGTTGGCCAACTTCCATCAATATACTTTCTCCACCACTATATATGTTTACACGCTCCTTGTTTACACACGCGTAGAAAGGGAAAGTGACAGTGAAAGTGAAAAAAGTGAAGTGTGTTAACATGATAAGTATACTAAACTATCTTACATCATAATAATGTGTGTACGAATTCTATACAAAAATTCTCTATGTGTAAAAGTATATGGCTAAATATATGTTAGTATTCAACATGATAAAATGATTGTAGGTATATAAATATACTACACACTTTTTATAGTATATTATATCATTATGTATTTTATTGAGCAAACAATAGAAGAAAGCAAAGAAAAAGCAAAGCCGCACTTTTTTACATTTTTTCATCTCATTGTAGTATTTTGTATTTTGAAAGTACACACTCTACTCTCAATTTATTCTCTACACTAAACAAAATCAGCAGACAAAAGGCAAAAGAAATATTATATTATTAAAAGATACAAAAAATGGAAACTTTTGTACCCTTGTTTCAATTCAGGTGTTTATATTTATTACAGTATATTATTATATATGAATAAATTCTTGTTAATTATTTTTGATTTTAGTAAAAGAGTATCTAGTAAAAAGCGTGTGTGTACTCTATGCTCTATATATCTATCTATATATTATTGTATGTTTATATATAAAACAATGCGCGACGACACGTGTGTGGAAATAACAAAAAAGATACTACAAAAAAACTAAATAAACAAAGAAATCTAAATAAACTTGAAATTTTATAGGGGTCAACAACAAAAAAGAGAAGAAAATCTTTATATATATTTTACATGTGAAATCAGAAGGAAAATAAAGTTTTTTCAACAACAGCAAAAAAAACCGATGAAATACAAAAAATATTATATAATTTTTGTTCTTCAATTGTCTCATTTTTTAAAAAGAATATGCGTCTATATAATAACTAAATGTGTAAGCTATGGTAAGAGTTTAACAGTATGGTATATAAAATATATTGTTACTTTTAAATGTAAAAGCGTATATTATGAATGACTATATATTATTATATAATTATGATGGCAATTAATAATTATGATTATTAATAAAAATATTCCCTTGTTCTGTAAAAAAAAATACAATTGACATCACTTTTACTACTTATTTTAGCACCGTCAATAATCATAACGCGTGGACAGTTTTGCATAACAAATATTTACTTTTCCTGGTCATTTCACGTTCGAGGACGCCAACATACTTGTCATGTTTATCATTATCTATCACCCAACATAAAAAAAACGCTGCTCTACTGCTCATAATAATAAGCATGTAGACTGACAGGACTGTGAAAGTGAAAAGGGCATTTGCCCCGTACTACGTAGTTTGATGGCATACTACACACTAGAAGCAAACTGGCTTTAAAAACGAGTGTATAATTTCATAACAAAGAGAGACAGGAAAATCGCATGTTGTAAAAACTTCGTAAAAAGTCCATTAAGGATTCATAAACATTTGTCTGCTCAGCGGGGTTTTACCTATGACTAAACTCACCACACAAGCCATTTCGTTGCATATAAAGACGGATATAAATGCGCATTATAAATTTTGCATGAGAAAAAAAATGAATTTCAGTGAAAACTGAAACAATTTTGTGGTGGATGTTGAACCGAACACCACTATAATGATGACCCGATTGAATTGAAAAAAAACTCCGTTTTTAAAAAAGCGTAAACAAAGTTGTTGTATGGATGGGATGGAAGCAATGAAGGACATAACAGGAGCGTAAAGTTGGTCGGAGGTTTTTGGAGTGTGGAAACCTATTTTGAGTGCATTGGCATTTCCAGGAAAAGAGTCCTTGTCACAGAATAGCAAAGAGAGCCCTCCTTTTAGCAGTGTGAGTGACTGAGCTGCTGCGGTGATGGAAAAAATGGAAGGAGAATTAGGTATTTGAATACAGTCTTTATGCGAGATAGAAAGCAAACCAGGAACAATAAAAGCTTAATATAAGGCCATAATATTTTGATATGAAGGAGCATTAGCAAGTGGAGTGGAGTGACTGACTGACTGATTGCGATTGAGATTACGACGTATTATGTATCCCGACGAAAGTGAAAAAAGTAAGTTGAACTGTTGCGGTAGCAGTGGCATTACAACAAGCTGCTTTGTTTGGTTGGGGCTCTCAAGTATGCGCACAATATATACTCTTTTGTTATTACTTTGTACAATTGTTGTTAAAATATATATCAAACCTGCAGCAAAGCGAGAGAAAAATACCTGAAACTACGACGGTTTCTCTCTGGTGGCAGCGGTATGACTGGTATGGTTAATGGTGGCATGGCGGCGGTGGTAAATAGAACAGAGAAAATTGCTGTGGCACAAATGGCATAATGCAGTTGAATGTCAGGAGAGACTATATCAGATGCATATTATATCCTGAAGGAATGATTCATAATAATAATATTATTAACCACCTATACAGTTTATATTATGATAGATGATGAAACACAATATGTGCTCATAATAACCACCTTTAGAAAAACCCGTGCATATGCATATAAAACAATCTTGATAATGGCAGAGTTGCATTGCATAATATATAAACTTTTTCTTTCTTTCTCTGTATGTCATGTCTGGTTAAAAATCTCGAATATAACTGCAACAGCAGCTACCTCACTACCTCCACACGAAAAGGAGGTACAACCGAGACTAAACTGAGCTTCTTTAAGAGCAGGCCAGGTATTTCAGCAAAGTTATAAGACAATTTATATGTAATCAAAATATGTACATGAAAAAGTACAATATGTACTTTACAAAGCAAGTACTGCATCAATGCAGAAAATAAAGCTATACAGTAGAGCCGCAGCAACTTTCTCAATTCTCCTCATCAACGAGAAGGGAGACAGGTCGCAGGAACAAGTTAAGTAAGTAAAGTAGTAAAATAGTCTACCATTTTCTTGCTTCTCTGGTGTTTCGTGTGTGTTTATTTCTCGGATGCACACGTTCCTCCTCTCATAAATATAAATATATCTCAGCATGCCGAAAACTGTAGAGGAGAGAGCCTAGTAAACTCGATAGTAGGGGAAAAGAGAGAGACAGGAGCCGGAGCAGAAGTTGGAAATGGTGGATTGGATTTGAAAGCTGTGTGAGTGTGTGTGTGCGATGGTGATGTGGTGGAAGCCAGAGAAAAGCCAGAGAGAAGAAAAACGGGTTCCATTCCATTCGTCGGAACTCTCCGAGTCGCCACTTTTTCTCGCTCTGTCTGCCTGTCTTTTCAGTGCGGCACTTTTTTATATGATTTTCTATAACAAAACACACGAGAAGAAAATGCTACATTCATCCATCCATACTATTACTACTACGTCGTGATGTTGTTGGCTTTCGGTGAAAAACATGCTTTTTTATCCGTCGTATTCCTTCATGGTTGTATGTGTGCAGAGCAAATGATGATGGGGATATGATGATGATGATGATTCCCCAAAAGACAACATCTGCACTGTACACTGCACTGCATTATAAGCACGTACGTGTGTACGACATCCACGAGCTTAAAAAGAGTAGAGTGTAGAGACAAAAAGTACATTCATAAAATGACTTCTTTATAGATGTTGCCCTGACTTGAAAAAACTGAAAGTGTTCTAAGGCTGAATCTAAAATGAGTGAGTCAACTGCATAGAAAAATAGATGTGGAGAAGAAGTAGTAATAATAAAATGAAATGGCAATGAGAGAGAATGAATGCATATATTTTGTATCTAGATATTTCGGTTCTGGTTCTGTTAGTAGTAGTGGTGGTGGATATGGCTTGATGTCTTGTGCGTGCATGTGTGGAGAAGAAAGCTCATAAAAAAGTATAGGACGAAATACGAGACAAAGTAGAGAAGGAAAACTAGGGACTTTTTCTGTAGAAGGGGAAGAAAGTTTTTTTGCGCAATTTCTTTGAAAAGTGAATCGTCGTGGGTTTACTTACAAGTTACATGAAACTCTGTACAACTGCTCAGATATGTCTTGTTATTTGCGTCTTTTAACTTTTCAGCTTGCTGGGCTATTTGTCTCCGTAAAAATGGGGATATTTCCCCATAAATATGAAAATGAACGGACATGTTGGCACAACACATAAGTGCACATGGAGAATGGGAAAAAGAGACATAGACATAGCTATTGAGTGCGCTACTATAATGTAATAGTATTGAAATAGAGAAAAAGTATGTTTATAAGTGGGGTATTTGGAGTATAAACATTTTTGTGGAGTGAGTAACCTTTCAGTCGGCTTTTTGGCTGGCTTGCTTGCAGACCAGAGTGTCGTAGCAGAGCGTTTACTTCATTGTCATTGTGGGATTCTGGGACCTTTCCTTTTTCCACTCTCTCTTCTTGAAAGCAGTGTCGGCAATGCAAAAGCTACAGGAAAGGCATGCAACGGCAAGGATGATGGTGAAGGGAATTTGTGGAACTGAAATATTATATGAATGTATATTTGGAAGAGAAACGAGGAATGAATGTTGCCAGCTACTTTGTACATATTGATCCCAATTACTTTTCTCCTCTTTTTTCTCTTTTATTTTTCTCAATATCGCCGGTTTGTAGACTAATGTGTCTAGAGTTTTTTGTCTTTTCTTTCCTTGTTGTTTTACTACTTCGACAAATCCTAAATGATCCTTTATTTCAACATTGCATAAAGTAGGCTTTCTAGAGTTGTGCATGTGCTAGTGGAAATGGATAAAATATTCTCCTTCATCGTGTCCTCTAATAATAGGTGACCACGCTAGTATAATTTAGCTGATAGACTGGATATAAAAGTAGTGTAAGAGCTTTCCTTTTTTATGATATTAGCTAGATAGATGGTCATTTGGATGCATTCTTTGATTGGATGAGTTTTGGGATTGCACGTTGCTGAATTTTTATCCCTATTCTTTCATTGATGTTTCCAATCTTTTTATCATCGTTAGTGGAAAATTAAGCTAGTTCTTTAGTTGTGCTATTTTTGACATTTTAAAACTTTTAATTTCATTTAACAACTGCTGTCACATCCAAGTCACTTTAACAAGCTAAAATTAAACATAAAATACAAATCTTGATGCCATTCAAAACCAAATTTCAACAAAATACGAATCCCGATGGGTAAGATCGTAGGACGATTACATCGGTGAGGTACATCTTAAGAGAGATTGCATAGAAATAATACGAAGTTAGGACATTGATATTGTTTTTTAACTGCATTGTTGTGTTTGGAATTCTGAACTTTGCTAGATCAAGTTAACGCATACGATTTATACGAAACGGCTCCACTTCAATAACGCATTTTTTGGTGCGTAAAGAAGTGGGGAAACATTGCATGATGACTATAATCATTTTTTAGCTTGAGGACATTTTCTTTACTTCAATGCTACAGCAATATTTCATCTTTTTATTAGAAAAATGACCAAAAACGATTTTAAAAGGTCACAAATTATTTATGATCAGTGTTGCGATCTTTTTTACTGAATGGGATACAAATACTTAAGCATGCATTTATGAAAATCATTTATTTCATGTAGAGAGTAAAGACAGAGAGAGAGTTGATCATTCGATACATAAAACAATCTATCACCAATTTAACTCAAAACAACACAGCCCAGCATTTAATACAATACAATCTATAAGGCTCACATGGCTTAGTCAAAGCACATCTCTCTCTTGGAGAGAAATTAATTGGGAAAGGATTAGGCGTTGTTCCTGATAAAAAATCAGCAAAGATCAGCTAAGGACAAGGAACAAACAATCAAGCGAGAAAAACAACGATAAAAATGTACCTCTTCCCCCACCACCACACACACCGTCAATCAATAGATTTTTCAACCTTCTCAAAGAAAAAATAACAAAGTCATGCTTTACGAGTAGGTGTGACCTACTGACACAACAACAGTATTATTAAAACTATAATATTTATAAAGGGCATCATCAACATTTCTTATCAATGTCGATATTTAGGCATTTCCCCAATAGGTATATATAATGTTGTAATTCGATGATGATGAGCAATGTAAAACATTTTTTTATCCTTCCACCTTCGTCTGCCATAAAAATCAAGACAAATCCGCGCACACATGGGCTTATCAACATAGTCAAAATACGTTTCAGGTTACAATTTACGCTGAAACGAGAGCAAGCAAAGAAATTATTGTCATTTTGGATTTTTAACGATGTACATGTACACAGACACATACGCACACTCACGACGGAACATCATCGTCTCGCAAACAGAAACAACTCATAAAAATCACTACGCAATTTCGTCGATACGTCCTGCCAAGACAAAACATGATGGCTAATGAGAAATAGATAAAAAGCGGGTAATGAAGGCAGACAAACAAAATAAAACAATTGCGTTGACTTTTTTTAAAGACGGATTACCGGGATGCATTGTTTTTACATGGCTGTGAATGGTGTGAGCCAGCTCATTTTCACAAAAAGACTAAAAAACTCATTGCACGCTTGCACAGCCAAAACAAATAGCAGCGATAAGAATAAAACCGATAAAAAGCTTTGCGATATCGCTGGAGCAGCAGTATAATGAGTACATATTAAATATTGCGATATAATGTTTTGTGTTCTCATCATAATTTTGGACCTGAATGAGTCATGATTTACGTTGCGTAAATCTAGCCAACTAAACCGAGTATTTCAGCAGAGATCATCATACGTTAATATGCTGTTATGAAAGCAAGCACGTACAGCATAATGCTTAATGACTTGCCATAATAATGTTTTTAACCCTTTTTCCCTGTGTGAGCGCTATTTGAATCCCATCATCCATCATCCCATCACTAGCAAGAGCTCAGCCTAAAAACCATATCTGAAAAAACTGAGGTCAACCAACCTACATCCTACGAAAATAATGTGTGTACGGTGTACATCAGTGTGACATGATAATGAGTCGTACTAGTACGAAAATTCAATATTGGAATGTTATCTCATCCTGTGTGTTCCCAACATCATAATTTTCATCATCAATGTTATCAGTCAACATATAAACTTAAACAGAGAGTTATAATAAACCGCTCTGCAGTTCAAGATAAGCCTATAATGATGATAGCAGGATGGACTCTGAGGTTTTGTTATCGTTCATAAAATATTTTAGCACGTGATAGATTGCTGGAGAAAATAAGCATGAATCTCTTTTCCCTGTCATTTTTATCACTTTCCGCCCTTCCTTTTGTAATCTTCATTTGCAGCAGCAGAACCGCAACATCTCGGCACACTTGTCATCATCGTAATCATGTCACTTTTTTGCTTGCGTTTCAAAAATAACATGTAAGTAGGTACCTGTCTATATCTTCTGGCTATTCTTGTATGTTTGCTCATCATCAACATTATCACCACTAAAAAATAAGAAATCTTATCATCAACCCAGAGAGCGGCAGAAAGAGTCATCGCAATGATAAGACAAACGCGGAATTCCAGATTGCAAAAACATGTTCCACATATTTTTTATATGCGACGCAATATGTATATATTTAGAGACCATTTGTGCGAGCGAGCAATGGACTTTAACCTCTGCTCTAATTATCCTCGAATGTTTCACTCCAATCAATATTATATGGGTGTATAAATCTAATAGATGGAATGACATTCTTCTTGGTATCGGTTTAAAATATATGAGCTTGTGGCTGTTTTTTTTTGTGACATGTTTTTACTTTCTTTGTCAGCCAACAAGGATATGACACCTACCACATTTCCAATTTATTATGGAGAGTATTATAATTTTTAAGCTTGAGAGAGCAGATCATGAGCGCGGACGGACGTGGACGTACGTTTTAGACACATGACATGACACATGACATTTTCGCTTTGCAGAACACATTGCCTCGCTGATAACATGTGCCAATTTGAAAAAAAAGCTTACCTACTTCTTCCACACAACAGGGCTTATTGTTAATTAACCAATTTCCAGAGACTAATTGGCTTGGTACTCATGAGAAATTACATATCTATGAATGTACATAGCTGCAAGTAGTGGTGCATGCTGAATGGTGGGTGACATAAAACGTGCATGCTTTATTTAGGTAGGTAATCATGAAACTAGTACTAGGGCAAGAGCAACATAGAAAAAACTGTAACACTGGCTTAAACTGCATACAATCAAACAAGTAAGAAACAAATCACGTACAAACCATTCAATAACGTTTTTTCCTTGAAGACAGCAAAAATGTATTAATTTTTATCATTGCAGCTGAGCAAAAATATCACATTTCCCATTAAGCAAATTTCATCATCGTCGACAGCAGTCACCGTCACCGTTCATCATGCATTTTAACACAAAAAGCCATAATATTCAAACTTAACCTTCACGTATGAGCATCAAGAATGCAAAAAAGGAGACAAAAATTACGTTCGCCAATGAAAGAAGGCGAAGAATTACTTAATGCAAAATCTAATACGCTCGCAATAATGAGTCAGTTAGCATTCAAATATATTCAGAAAAATTTTGACTACTACTACAAAACCCCATTATTATTACTTGGCTAACATTTATTTTCATCTCTGTGCATGGCATAATACCTATTAGCCAATATTCTAAATTATAAAGTCATAAATGGAGCTCTACTACATGTCGCCATAAAACTGAAGATAAAAAAAGAAAACGTTTTTGGTTCCAAATAACCAAACGTTCCGCTTATGTAACAAAAATGGTTTATGTGTGGGGGAACAGATAGGTACCTATCATCTCATCCAACAGGCACGAAAGCACATTCTGTGATTGACGACAACCTAAAGAATGCTGATGAAGGTGAGCTGAGCAGAGTTTAACTCTACTAATTACTGTAGCACACCTTTAGCAGCGTGCATATCAGATATACCTACAATATTCCTCTTACATATCTTTCCAGAACAGTTTGTTCACTTTTTCGTTCTCTTGGCGCTGTTCAAACTTGAAGTTAATTTGTTAGTCTTTTAGCTCTCCAGGTGATGCGAATGACAAACCAAATGAATTCCCTACAGTAGTAGTCTTGTACGAGGAGAAGAAGAAAAAACTTGAGTTTTCTATTCTCTGCGTTTTCTTTGTGCTCCTTGATTAGAATTTATGACATTTTGGATGGATACAGGTTGGTAGCCTGTTCTAAAGACATGATGCTCGACATGCTCTCCCAACTACAAATTCATACCCTTTTGTTTCACTTTTTCTACACAATTAGTGGGTTGGCTCTCTCTGGCTGTAAGAATGTGTAAATGGAATACATATGCATGGAGTCAGTCACCCATGCCATTTCCCATTCCACCATATTGTTATTGCTCCTGGGCTCCTCCAGAGAGGTTTGTTGTGAGCACGTTTATTTTCTTGTATTTTTTTTCTCTTGAAGAAAAAAACGAAGTTAAAATGTCGCTACGCAGACGCCATAGTCTAATGCAAAATACCTAGAAGTTTACCTAGCAGCATTCTTCCAACTACCTATCTCTATTATGATGATGATCAACTCATCTCACTCGTCTCTATCTCCCTTCATGCCAAACCCATAAAAGCCACCAAAAGCGACATGCATACCTTCTCGCCTGACGATCTAAACACTGACTGATATGCTTCTGTAGAGAGTGTGAAGTGAAAAATACTAGAACGACGAAGAAGACGGATTTCCATCAAAAAAATCACATTGCATCGCCCACACGAAACGTGTGCGCTATTATGCCCTGCTTATTCAACCATATAGCCATATCTCCATGTTAAAAACGTGTCTCCTGTATTTGCATTGCTCACACACTGAGAGACGAACAAGTGGAGTGAAGAGAAGAGGAAACGTAATTTACACGAGACGAGAGAGAGATTATAGAAAAGAGTAAAACCAGGAATAATAGTTGTCTGTAGTCACGTTATTCTTGGATTGCTTCTTTCCACTGAGTAAAAACTCCATTAATGTGGCATGTGGCATATTATCATCATGGTGGATTGGGTTCGTCACAAATAAGTTACATGAAGGGAAACTTTAAGTTAGATGTTAACAAAACTAAAGGTTATACTGAACAGAGAAAGATGGCTAGATACACATGACATAATTCGCCTCATCATTTTTTTCTCCTTGTTGTTGATGATGATGATGAAGATGCTCCAGAAAAAGAAGTAAATCCAGAGCCAGGAAGAGCCAAAGACTATTCTCTAGCAAGTCCTAATATATATTTTTAGAGTTTATCAGAGATCAAAAGCGGTGTTTGGTGTAGCAACAGCAGTGCAGAGAGACAGAGATGAGGTGAAGGAAGTAAAGTAGAGCATTCATAAAATTTGTATATTTTGTTAAACCTCCGCAGCAGCAGCATCAAGATAAGTTTTTATCGTATACTTTCTACTCTGACCCGACAAGGTACATTTTTGCGTGGAGTTTTACTGTATTGCATAGTTTGAGTACAATAAACACAGTAGTAGGGAAAAGGTGACGAGTTTAAAAAGGAGTCGTCAACATATATAGCCAGGAAGCCATGCCAGGTCATTCTTTTAATCCTTTTGCGCATTGGCATTACATAGCGATGTAGTATAATATGTACTTGTTTGGAACACGGAAATGCTGCTGCGATCCTGTATTCGCATGATAATGGTTTTAGGAGGAGGATATAGCTGCTAAAAGATTCAAAGGATTTAGAAAAAAAGACGTTGATACTGTAAACGTAATCCATGTCATAAATATTCCATGCTGATCATAAGTCTTGTGTTTTATATTCTTAATGGGGCTGGTGATAGACGATAAAGGTTGATGTTTTGTGATGAGGAAAGAAGATGCAAGACGAAGCAAAAAATAGTTGGTGATAATTGTTTTGTCCGCTGCAAATGAAAACATCTTCCGGGGAAGCGGAAGAATCCTATCATTTATAATCACAATAATCACCTCCAATTCTCTATACTTTTCTGCTCCTATCGTGTCATAATCACGTTAAATTCATGTACCTTGCAGCCAACGAATCTATTATTTTTCGCACAAACATTTACATTTTCATGCTTTATCTTCAGATTTACAACCAAGATTTCAGTAAACGTACTATCTACTCAGGATGCGAGTTGTGTTATAATTTCTTCCAGAGAGTAGAGGCGTCCAACTTAATTACTGCCTGTATTTAAAGAATATTTGTAGCTCTAAACAATTTGATGAATTCATTTGATATTCATGGGGAAAGTAAAATACCTGGTATTTTAAAGTATTTTTTGTCTTCTGATGGTAAATAAAGCTTAATAAAGAATAAAAATTTAATTTAAATAGGTACACATTTAAATAGGCAATCTGCTAGTAGTACTTCTCTGTGCTATAAGATTAAATGATTCCCCTTACGATTCACTACTCATAAGGGTAATACTTGCAGCTGCCAACATGATGCCAACCACCTAATTTGAATACAAATTTGGCTCCCCGCAGCGTTCTGAGCGTAGGTGAAGGAGAAGTGTTAAAGTGTGAAGAGAGAATTCATAATAATAATCATAAGCTAATCTTAATGATGTGTACGTGTTGCGTTTGAAATGTGCAAAAATATTTGAGCAATAATAGGGACTCAACGCAGTAGGTAGTTTAAGTTACCTCCAATCTGCTTAAAGGTGAGTCATATATTCAAAAGGTGTTACAAACTTGCTACTTTTTTAAGGTAATTTACAATCTCATTCACCTTTTGTTGCAATGGAATATCCTACACACACCAACCACACGTAAGATCGATAATGCGTACTCTTAAGCATGTCCCCATGTGTCCTTTGAGATGAATGTGACGTCTGCACTACTGTCGCTCTGTTCTAGATGATTACGCAAAAGCAATCTTTCCACGCCAAAAGGGAAGGATTATATTTTGGTATGTGGGCATAAATCTCGAAACAAAGTAATATGAGGGCTCATGATTCTGCCGATGAATGATAAGGTGTAGGTGTACACACAAAATGCAAACTTATTTATATAATTTGGTAATCACATTAAAAATAATGTCTATTGTCATATGATTTCGCTGTGCTATGACTGATTTGTCATCGCTATCTTGTTATGAAGATAATCTCCGTCACTGCATTCACTGCATATTTTGTGTGCCTCGTGTATGCAGTTAAATAAAGATAAGATTAATTCTGATTGTTATTGCTTATTACTGCACTGCACGAGGCAGCGATTAATTGGTTTGTGGTATCTAGTTTCGTTGACTTTGCCTCCTTGTTTAGATGACAATGATGACCTCCGCCTCTAGAGATAAATGAGATAAATAGTACCAATATTTTTAAATATGGCGATGCAACAGGAACGCAGCCCATTTACAAACTGTCGCAAACAAAATTGCCACAAATTGCCCAATGACAAAGTGCACCTCACTTTAAAATATTTTACTTTGTGTTCAAAATCGTGGTTTATTAATACAAAATGGTTTTTGTGCACGAAAGATGACAATATGACATGATCGTGGTGGCTTACATTTTTTATTGCTGATTATTTTACAACGAGGCATGCAAAATTAGATGATAAATGCCTACTACTACACAGTATATAAGCCCGGTATTATGCATGCAGTCATGATGATTCATGTGCTCTGTGCGACGCATATAGCACATACATTTGTTACATGTTTTAACATTGTCTTTCTTTCTATTATTATTAAACAGTTAGATAATTTGATTCTGATGACGAACGATTTTGTTCACGTACACACTATTATGCATGTAATTTACAAGGCAAAGTGCATGATAAATATTCATAACTTTTCATGTAACTGAAAAAAGTGATGTGATAAAACCACACAATGAGGAAAACATCTTTTCAAAATCTTTTGCCATTTTGGATGCAGTTTCAGCAGAATATCTCATTCTGAGAAGGTCTACAGTTTGTAATGCTATTTTTCACGGGGCGTCTGAGAAAATGAGGGTCCGATCGGATATCCAAGAAACCAAAAAATAAAAAACAGATTACGCAAATCAGTTTAGGCTATTGCATCCCTTGATGTATTTGGCTTTGGTTACTGGCCTGTCTCTTGAAAAATCTCCGCTATTATGCTAGAGATGCTAATGATGATGCTTTTGGATATGAGAAGATCATAATGATGATGTAGCCAGACAGCAAGGAGAGCACAAGTTCATTTCACTCAAACTCTCCACCACCATCACACAAAAAGGCATTCGTCATTAAAACCAACTAGCATTTTTACAAAGAGGGAAGTTGAGATGAGAATGAGATGATGAGTGCAATGTGCAGAAAATGATTTCACCTCCTTTTGTCCTCTCATCCTCATCATCAGCACTACCACCACGGAACAGAGAAATAAAAAAAACACAAAACAAACTCATTTGTGTGATGAGGAGCAGTAGCAAGTGTACGACATGAACAATGACAGAAAAAGAACAACAACAGAACAGATCATCAAACTTACTCTACATCTCTGTACCCTCTCAGCTCAAATATCATTTCGTGTACTTGTGCAAGTAAACACATGTACCATTTTTGAAGTGGAAAAAAGGAAGCACTTGTCGCTTTTTTCATTTGAATAGACAGTGGCACTCTTTTAAACAGAATTACATTATCAGTCATAGTACCATCCTTGTAACAATCAGTAACATCACATGTAAATTTGTTCGAGAATGATGATGAGGAGGATGATACAGTTCAAAATTCTCTTGTTGATCATGAGGATAAAATGGATGCATGCATAATTTCTTTTTCTCTCCAATCTCCTGT
>JAQIXX010002104.1:0-27067 GCA_034700605.1 Willowsia nigromaculata
ACAGACGGACAGACAGACATTTGCCCACCCCCCACCATCATTCTCAGAAAGTACCAGTTATCACTGGCACTTAATAAAAATTGTGCCTCGGAAAGGAATTGCTGTACCTCTTGACAGGACTAACCATTTTGAAATCCGTCATGAGCTTAAGTATTCTAAAAACTTGATTTTTGGGTTTAAAATATTTGTAATATTTAGATGTTTTGAAAATTTTCACGTTATTTCGTTAGGTTTTTAAACATTTTCAAAGAAATGTTAAGTAAATGCGATAAATTTTGTAACAAACAATATTGAAAAATTCTGCACTCTTTGTGCTTTTAAAATTTTTCTATTTACCCTTTTTTCAATGAGGAAGACTCGATCCCCCCCCTCTCGCCACGTGCGCTGTTGGGGTCCGTATTCTTCTCGATGGCGAAATTCCTGGTTAATCTAACGCCGCAGACGGATAAATTTACTTATGGAAAAACTCAAACTATTTTTCTAATTGTTTATATAACTCGTAAAATTGATTTTATATTTTTCGTACATCACTTCTCTTCTGTAGTTGCATGAACAATTTATTCGTTGATTTTAATACATTTTTGACATAAAACTTAATTGTATATAGTTTCCATTTAATACGATGACCAAATCAGAATTTAGATCTCAAGTTTGTTTTGATTTTTCATAAAACGCTCAAGTCTGTGTCATACTGTTATGTAAATAAACTAATGATATGACATATTACCCTCCTGATTATTGAAATTGGGAACTGAAGTATCCACACTGAGGCAACAGATGATTTAATGGGTATTCGAGATCTAAATAAATAGATACTAAATCTTTATTTAAAAATATAGACACACTCCTTTTAGAGCGTACTAGCATAGTGCAAGTACATCAAAGCCTTCAAAAGGTCATGATTTGCGTTTTTATTGCTATCATAGTAAATTTGTTGACGAGTTTTTTAGACGATACATTCTGTGGTTTTGGGATACATTTTCTGCAAAAAAACATCACAGTTAACTTTTGGTAAAATAAATATTACCGAAATTCAAGCGAATTTCCGGGTTTTGGTGTCACCAAGGATTTTCTTTTTTGTAGATCATTTGAAATTTTGTTTTCGATCAGGGAAAGATTGAAAGTGCATTATACAAAAATAAATTGTATACTACTAATATCAATTTAAAGCATTCGAAACAGCGTAATAAGCAAAAGTAAGGTACAGATTGCTGTATTAGTTAACTAACTATATTAGTTTTATGAAGCACGTTTCTATACAAGCAGCATACCTGTCACAGCGTAACACGGAATATGAAATAGTATCCCTCAAACGTACGTCTTTATACTTACTTGCTGAACTAACGACAAATTTTACAGGATTTTATCCACCCGGATACGCAAGTATCCATCCGAGTTTTGAGGCAGATCATATTTATTCATGCACAAAATCATAATGAGTTGTCAGAGAACTTGCTTCACATCTTTCGAACGACGCCCTAATCTAGAGTTAGATATCATATGACAAATTTGTTTATAAGACGTATTCTGCTTTTCGAAAACTAACTTTAAACGAGGACTTCAAATCGCAAAACTGCGTTATTAAATTACAGCATGAAATGAAAACGTGTACTAGGTTTCCTCTTCTGAAATACATTTTTCATAAGAAAGCTCAACTCTCTATTAAAATAATTGGTACGACAATATCAAAAGTTATAATTTCAATAAGTGAATTTAAAATTGCAACGTTACGAGTGGAAGGCTCAATGTTAAAAGCAAAACATTACTAGGGGAGCACGAGCTGCTGGGGGGGGGGGGGTTCGAGCCCTCTCTGCGCCCCTCCCACCTGCACTAGTGGGCTCCATATTTTTCTCAATGGCGAAAGTCCTGGGGAACTTGCCATTGCGCACAGAGAAATTTTACTAAAAACTTCAAGTAATTTTCAAATGGTTGAGAACCCTGGATGCTAACACTGAAGCCACAGAAACAAAAATCTGTGGAACTCTCTTCCGACATACCAAGATGAACTTATTGGAAAGCAATGCCAGTCGCCACAAACCGCGACCTTTTTTATTTTCAAATAAATTTTTGAAAAATTAAATTAAAACTTGTTTTTAATAAACAAGGATTTATTCTATTTTATGATGACAAAATCCTGTATATGTATGCCACGCTCCTTGGCTTAGAACAGATTTTCACAAAACTCTCGTGTAAATTATAAAACTAAATTCATTAAACTTCTGAAATCCAGTGTCCACACTGAAAAATAGGATGCTGCCATGCCCACGAATTCTACGTTGCTTTGTTTTAATAGCATGCAGAAAAAGATAAAACTAAAGATTACAAAAACAAAATTTCTACCCAATTTATTGGTTCCAGTGACCTTAAAATCCCGTAGCTATGTAACTCATTAGTTCTTTAGTTTTCGAATTATCAATTTTTTCTAAATATTATATATAATGCTTGCTGTACTCTTAATCCACAAAAACCCCTTTGCAAAACTCAACCAACAATATTTCTCAATTTGCTGCCTCGCGACCTTTTACCCCGTTAACCTATTGGCCCCATTTTAAATAGGGAAGGTCCCCTTGACCTAAGGGTTACGTGTGCCAAATTAGAGGTCAATAGGTCAAAGGGCTTGAAGCTTGAATAAATGAAGCTTTTAAAATTAATGGCAGCAGCAGCTTTTTTGGTGACCATTTCCCAAAATTTTAAAACCAGTAGTATATGAAATACATTTATCACAGACTTTTTGGCACTGTGGATAACCATGTGTTGTAAATTGATAGAATTTATTTGTTGAAAATGTTTTATATATAAAATACATAGTTTAGCTGCATGTAGTGTTGATTGACCCAACAGTTGTACGACGGTGAGTGGAATAAGCTATCAGTAGACTATTTAAAAAAAAATTTAATTGATCACATATTTTGGTACTGGTTTAAATGGATGAAGTGAGTTTCGTTTGTTTTTGTGTTAGAATATTTGTTTTCAATGAAGCTTTCTTGTTGTTTTAAAACGCAACATCGAAATCAACAACGTTTGAAAGTGGACTTGTGACTCAGAAATCTTATTACAACACTAAAAATAAGCATGCTCACATTTTTTCAATGGGCTTGATGAAAGCTTTCTATTCTGTCATTCATGACGTTTTCCACTTTAAAACCGAAGAGAGTCAGTTTTTAAGAATGTCAAAATAATAGTAAAATTTGTAGGATTTGTGCCAGTCTGTGTACCTGACTTCAACACATCAACATATTTCCAAAGCAAAATATAAGAAGCGATCAGGAAAGATGGATTCATTAATTCATGTGACCTTGAAATGCTAATTTTAATATTGTTTTGCGATATTCTCCATAGAAAATGAGAAATAAGCGTAAAAAAATGAATGGTCTTCTTTCAATGAGAATTTAAATCTCAAGATTTAAGTTTTACATGAGTGGGTATAGTGCGTTAATTCTTGTAAATACATTTTTTCAAAAATTGCTTCGTCACTTTGTAACCGCTCCATGAGTATTTTCATCACAAGAACTCCCGACAGTAGACGATCATTCTCATTACTGCCATGCATCTTTGCATACATTCTCTACTGTTTGATAACTTATCTTAATGAGATTGTTTTGACAATTTTTTTTTCGGAAATTGTAATTTTTCTGAATTAACTTTTGACTAATTCCGAGAAACTAATTGAGGAGAATCCGTTCTCTAAATATTTTCAACTTAACTCGTCAAAGCCGTAAAATCTTTGATGGTGCCTTACTAGTTTCTTTCAAATTGCATCATTGACAGTTGCAAGTTCTGTGTCTGAAACCAAACACTATTTCGATTCTTTCTCCATCGAAAACGTCCTCTGTTTTATTGGAAAGTTCTTCGTGAACCTGTCATCGCACACAGAGAAATTCGCGTCTGAAAAACTTGAAATATTTTATTCTAATGGTCGAGATACCTCCTCGATCATATCACTGAATCCACACACATTAAACACTGTGGAAACTCCATATTTTTCATGCGTCTATTGCGACATAACAAGAAAATTTATTGGAAAGTAGTGCCAGTCGCTACACCCAGCGACCTTAATTATTTTGAAATTTATTTTTGAAAAATAGCATTATACTTTATTTTGAATAAACTAGCTTGAACTCCTTTGGAAGATGACCAGCTCTTTCCTTATGCCACGTTTGTGTCTGTAAAATACAATTTTAAGAAAAACCCTAAACGCTCTCAGTGATACAATGTAAATGACAAAATGAAACTCATAAAACTTGGGAAATCCGGTGTCAACCCTGAAAAAGAGGTTGCTAAAATGCCCTAGAAGTCAGCGTTGACTTGCGAAAATCAGCCAGAAAATAATCTAAGTTTAAAAATTAATACAAATTAATTTTCTACCTAACTGATTGGTCCATGTAACCTCTTGAAATCTATTAGCTATGTGATTTACGTTCTTGATTTACAAATTATCATATTTTTGTTAATTTTATATTAAATGCTTGCTTTAATTTAGTTCCATTGATATAATTCGTCCTTCCGACAACTCTGGAAGATTTAACTAGCAATAAATCAAAATTCGTGGGATCTATGCATTACGTTTTATAATGATTTGTATGAAATTCTTGGGTTATTGATATTAAAAACATTATTTTTAAATGCTGTGAATAGTGATATGTTGTCACAGGAAAATGGACCTAAATTTGAACGAATCTTTTCAAATATGTAATAATCAGTGAAACAGATTTTAGGATTGGTCCTATTCTTTAATATTTCACCTATCACAAATGCATTTGGCATGTGAATGAATCATGTAGAAAGAATTCGTTTCATGCTTGCATATTTGCAATATTATGTCCTATTTTAAGCATTTTAGTCCCATGTCCTAGGACATACATTTTTAGAGATTTTTGTGCATATGTGGTCCTATTTGAGCATTTTTGCTTACATTTTCGGACATTTTGGTCATGTTTATATATTCTTTAACTAAAAAGAGGACACATTTTTCCAGAAAACTTATGAGTAGTTTTTTATACATGCGTAAATTAATGTATGCATACTTCTTAAGTATATTAAATGGTAGTGCGGCATTGTATTTCTGAACGCATATGCTTTAGAATGTCTATATAAGTTGGAAACATTTGGGGTATGTCGTCCTAATTTGCGGATTTTTTATGCAACTTAAGTAAAAAGTGGTGAAAGCTTGTCCTATTATGTCATATTTTGCAAATTTTTCAAGCAAATAGTGTTAAAATTTGCGAAAATTTGTCCTATTTTATGTCCTATTTTGCCAATTTTTTGTGCATATTTTCTTTATTTTCTGGCATGTTTCCTCTTTCTCTGGGAATCATGGAATGAAGGTGAGTTATTAGTCATTACACATATATTCTGTCAAACATGAAATCTCCCATATTTTAATCTTTCATCCATATTTCAAACCTCTCTGCTCTACATTGTACACTAGTTCAGCATATTTCAATATGAAACCAAGTGTTTTGACAATTTTGTCGGAAATCTCGGTAAAACTTATAAGAGACAAAAATCCTAAATCAACACAACATTCTGTTTCGCTTGACAAAACTCGGATAAACATGCTTCGGTCAAAACCATGTGGAAATCCCTTTCAGTATCAATATGATTCCATCAGTAGAAGCTTCTTTTACATGGGTTCCCCGTAAACTATATTTATGATTTTAAAAAAGTTTTCAAATCTGTCTTAAATTTTAATCAAAGTATATTTTTAGCGGCACAATAGAAAACGATGCTGTCAGGACAATGAACGGGCTAAATTATGAGCCAGTTGGAATTTAGAGAGAAACATTCAGCAGTTGTAAGACACATTCCTAATAAAAATAAATTATTAAAATTCCAGTGCGTTAGTATGAGTCTGAAACTCATAACGTAAAAAACTGAATTTGTAACTCTAAATTCTTGTTAAAACCCTGATAGTAAGCATGCTGAAATGTTGTAAATGAGTTTGATAAAAAACATAAGGAACAAGAAGATGTATATTCTCTCATTCATGACGGTTTCCTCTTCAAGGTGAAATTCAAATAGAGCAGGTGGTTTTTAGATAAATTTAAAATTCGGAATGCCTAATAAAAATCTGATGCATGCAATCCGAAGTGTAAATTAATATTATTTTCAAGTTACTTTAAGGTTGTACCATTGAAGTTGAAAATGACATGTACGGCGTCAAGTAAAAGAAACAGGTCATTGCTGATTTTTAATAAATGCGTTTGAACTATCTGGTGCGATTAAAAAATCAGAGCTTAAATATTTTGTTTAATTTTCTACATTTACTGTGAATTGGTTGCAAAAAAATTCCGAAATCTGTTTCATGATTCAAAGTAAATTAGCAGATTTTATGACTTATAGGAAAGCCTTTCTTAGTTCTTTGAAATCTAGCAAATCTGTGATGAGATCGGCATGAAAAACCTACCGTAGTACATCAAGAATCAAGTTCCAATTTGATGACACATTTTTATTTATACTATACCTGTAAATTCCAGTATGGACAATGAATTGGTTCACGATATATGTATTCAGATAATATTTCAGTTTTTCTGGAATACATTTTCTGCTAAATAACCGCACATCTACGTATCAGTAAAACCCATTTCACTCTTTCAGCGAGGATGAACGGGTCTGTTTAGGATTTTAGGACTTTAGGAGGACAAAGTCCAGTGAAAGCTTCCATGGTATATTGTGAATTTCAAAACATCATTTTGGCTTTGGATTTCACGACATTTCAATAATCCGTGTGTATTTTGATCATAAAATTTTCCAAAAATTGTTCTCAAATTATCATTTTAATTGTATAATTTTTCACTCGAAATTTACTTTGAATTCGCACTATTCAAAGTAGTTAAATTGATGTTGGAAACAAAGCTTTAATAGCCATTATGGTATGAACTGAGAGACAAAAGGTGTCGGAATGCATTTGCAAACTTCTGCACACGAACGTATAATATACTCAAACTTTGCCATTTTGTCCATATGCTTTTAAAATGTCCTTTGATATTAAGAGTTAAAATTTTTGCAATTTTAATGCCATTTGTAATTTTCAAAAACATTTTTGAAGCATTACGTCTTACGATTAGTAAAATTTGATTACATAAGCTTAAGCTATTTGATACGATGACCAAATTTGCATTACTGCATCTTCCTATGTCCAAAATTTTACTCTCAAATTTGAGCTTCACATGAGTTCATGAGTTCATGAGTCGCAATAACTTTTGGAAATACATTTCTCACAAAAGAGTTCAGCTTTCTCTTAATGCAGTACAATTTGAATACATATTTCATTCGAAGGTTTTCTTGAAGAAATTGTGAAATTTGGTGAAAAAACAATAATCCCCCACTATGGTGCTAACTAACTAAACAAAACGTGAGATTATAGAAAGTATCAATGTTATCTGATCAAGATAACCTTTCAATGCACGTTGTTGTCGTACAGTGAAAGCCATTTTTGCATTCAAGCATGGATTAAGTAATAAAACCCGCAAGGAAACTTTGTGAACATTTAATGCCTCGTCTCCACACCCAGTGACGTTTCTTAATTTTAAATACATTTTTGAAACATAAGGTAACCTCTATTTTCAATAGTTACGCTTTTAATAGTTAATACAGTGACAAAATTCATATTTCAATATTGTTAATGTGTGTGTTTTGTTTGTCATTTTAAGCAAATTTTTTTTATAAAATACGCAGTTATCTGTATCATAATTTTATTTAAACCGTTAATTTTTCGCAAAAAGATGCTCAAATCTTTTGAAAATTACAGAGAAAAATTAGTTAAGCACGTTAGTCGTAGGATACTCCATGTTTGATACCGGAGCTCAGGGAAATATGTCAAGATATTCATGAAGTAATTGAATCGAAAGTTTACCATGACATAAGATGTCAATCTGTTAATTAGCGTACAAGGGCGCATATTTAGCAGTAAATATTTGACAATAAATTTTTAGAGGATATGTCTGTTATTTTGGAATACGTTTTCGGCAAAATAACATGAAATTAAAAATTCCAGTAAAATCTATTTCACTCTTTTCACGACGAAGAATTTTACCGCTTTAACGTCGAAATTTTAGAGGATGAAAAAACTAGCGTTGTGCCTTGAAAACCTAAATGGTTTATGCGCATTTAAGTAAAATGTAGTTCAGTAAAACTTTCGTGGTGACGATGGTGATCTGGGACATTGAAAACAGCGTTAATGGGATGGTTTTCCCTATGTAGTAACCTGAGTATTTTTATAACAAGAACTCCCGCAAAACCGACTTATTTTGTTGACGCATTTTTATTTGTACTACATCTGTAAAATGTCAGTCAGTCGAAAAGTGTACAAAACCTCACAATGACCAGCAAATTTGTTGATGGGTGTTTTGACAGGCTACGTCTATTATTTTTGGAATACATTTTCTGCTAAAAATATCAGATTTAACCTTCATTAAAATCTATTTCACTGTTTTTGTGACAAACTGGTCACGTCATTGTCAAGATTTTGAAAGACGAGAAAAATGGGGTGCACTGAGGCTCAATGAATTGGAGCATTTGTAAGCAAAATAGGGTGCAGTGCTAATTTACATTATATTTCAAGACTTTCAAAACAGCGCCATGGGTTTGCTTTTTACGACCTCTTCCTGTGTACTTTTAACACAAGAAAGCACGCAAAATAGGCAATCCTTCTCATTACTGCAATGTATGTATACACACATTCTCTACCGTCCGATAGAATGAAAATTTGATACTTAAAGTTCATTCGGTGTGCTAAAAATCCTTAGAAAATTGAAATCCTACAAATTAGTTGAGTATAAAACGTTCTTTAAATATTTTTATGCATTCAGTTACATAATAAACTCATCACAGACTTAAAATGTTTTATGGTATGTCTTTGCAAAAGTATTCGCTGCTGAGTATATTGCTTGTCAGATTTATTCTTGAAATTTTGCTCAAGTCTGTATCTTAATGAAGTATAAATTGTATAATATTTTAATTCTAAAGATACTTTCAAGTTGTATCATTGACAAATTCTGTGTCAAGAGCAAAACAATAATTTAATTATTTTGCCGTAGGATATTTACTTTATTTCCTTGGAAAATTCTGCGTGAACCTGCCATTGCAAATGTAGAACTTGAGCTCTTATATAACACGGACTGAGCTAAACTGGCAGTGTCACATTGGATTTGCATACTTCTCAACTGCATGACCAAGGCATACAACATTCACTCTGCCTACATGCTTTCAAAATGTAAAATACAATTTTATGTCTCTTCTATTATTAAAAAATAACAATTTTGCAATGTACAGTTAGAGGTACTAATAGATTTAAATATCCTCACTCCCACCTTCTGTATAGCTAGTTCAATTTGTTTCGCATGATGCCCCATTTTTTCTTTGTTTTTGGCATGATGATGATGATGAGGCTCCGCCCCGTTTTTCTCTCCCAATGTAAGGTGTGTAGTGTGAACTATGATCACCGTCTTTTACTTGAACACAATGCAAGAATCAATGCTGTGAAAATGTGTTGTGCACCTTTACATACTACACACCTTACTTACTTTGTACAACGGTGACAACAAGACGACGCGACAGCTGTGTCAACAAAGCGACGACATGAGTTGAATGCAAGGAAAATATTGTTTTACGGGGCATCATGCGAAACAAATGGAACTGGCTATAAAGAAGGCGGGAGTAAGGATATTTAAATCTATTAGTACCTCTAACTGTAATTCCTTTTTTTCAAATACATTTTTGAATTATAAAATTTAGGAAAACGTGAATAAAGGCGCTTTAAATATTTGATACAATGACCAAATTTGCATTTATGTATCGTGTAAAAGTTCACTTTCTTTATTCGTTATCACAAAAAAATACTCGAATTCTTCACATGCAATTAAACTAATGAAAGTGACGATATTTTTAAGTAGATTTATGAATTAGTCATACAATAATTTTCCTAACTCTAACTATTATATTGGTTTGTTGTACATTTTTAATAAATAAGATTCTAAAGGCATGATATGCTAGATAAAAGTTTCCTTGAATGACTAAATTTTTATTTATTCTAGACTCGTTGAACAGTAATTTTTTTCTCCCTAAAGGAAGCTGTATATATTACTTGTATGTTTGCATTGTGCTCAGCGCTAAATTCTTGCTGTTTTAATATCCCAAAACCGAAAAACTTTTAAAAACCTTATGTTATACTGAAAAATGTTAAAATTTAAAATTTCAACAATTAATTCGGTCTGTAGTAAGTACAAAAAAAATTCCTACAAGCATATTTTGAATAGAAAAAGAATTCCTTAAATGAGTAAATTTTTATATGTACTGAATTAGATTGTTTCATTTTGATTTGGGATTTTCAAAAAAGCGTTTTGGTATGATTTTCATGACCTTGTGACAATTTCATAAGTATTTTGATCACAATAACTCCCGCAAACTAACCGATCATTCTCATTACTGCCATGCATTTTTACATAAATTTTCTACCGTTCGATGCAAACAAATTGATTCGTAAGATTGAATCAGTGTGAAAAAAAACCTTAGAAAATTAGATTCCTTGAAACAAATTGATTAGAGAATGCTCCCTAATTATTTGTATGCATTAAGTTACATACAAATCTCATCACAGCCTTAAAATCTTTTTAGTAGGTTTTTACGTATATATTGTCTGCCTAGTGTGGTGCTGGTTGGATTATTTCTTAAATATTTGCTCACGTCCGTCTCTTAATGAAGTATAAGTTATGTATTAATTGCATTTTAAAATGACTTTCAAATTACGTCATTGATAGTGGCAATGCAGTGTCAGGAACCTAACAATAATTCGACTATTTTGCCATTGGGAACATTCTTTGTTTCTTCGGAAAATTCCTCGTGATACTGCCATCAATCAGAGAGAAAGAGATTCGGCTCTGATTTGAGTTAACGTATTTTTTCAGATTGTTGAGATACCTCTATGATTGTAACACTGGAGCCACAGAAGTGAAATTCTGAGGAACTTCCATATTTTTCATACGTTTCTTCCGAATTAACAAAAGAAAATTATAGAAAAGTACAACTAGTCGCTATACCCTGCGAATTTAATTATTTTCAAATACATTTTGAAAAATAACATTATACTGTATTTTGAATATAGAAGCTTTAACTCTTTTTTATTATGACAAAATCCGTGCTTTGGCCACGTTTGTTGCTGTAGAATACAATTTCCCCAATACTGGTCAATAATTGGAGATAATGTAAGGAGTTGCAAAATGAAACTCATTAAACCAGCTAAGTCCAGTATCTGCACTGAAACTAACGAGCTAAATTAAGAAACAATTCGACTTACATACGTGCCATTTCGTATGTATTGATTAAAGAAAAGACTTCGTAAAGATTTTCTGCTGCTGCATACAAAAATAGTAAGCACAAAAACTCAAAACAACATGGTCGTGTAGGACGGCTCAGATAAGCAAGACGGTAGACAGTTTGGTGAAAATATTAATATCATTTCATAAATGACGCTTTCCCCTACAAAGTAAGAACACTCGTGCAGTGACAGTCAGTATCCCTTCAAAGGCTCTGAAATTGCAATTCAACTTTAAATGAAAAATAATGCGAGTCGATACTTTCCGCGAGGGTTGTTATTTTTAATTAGATTTTTGAAATACAACCGCATAGTAAACTTTTAATGTATATGCTATCACTACATCATAATGATAAGCAAGTGATGATATACCGTAAAATCTGAAATAGGCACCCCGGCCGTAGACCCCGGGGTGTCTACTAAAGGGGGCGCGAAATTCCAAAGAGGTGTCTATTTCAGATTTTACAGTAAATATGGATTTAGGATTTGAAGCAGAAATATATTCTTTTCAAATACTAATTTTCCGCTAAATTAAGATAATTATAAACAATATCATCAAATATTACAAGCGTTTACATTAACGTTAATTATAAAAAATTTTTCATACGTCTCTTCCTATACAGAATTAATTGGAGCGCAATGGTACTCGCTACACTCCGCGACCTTATTTATTTTCAAATGCATTTTTGGAAAAAACATAACAATTTACGAGAAATAAACGAGCATTAACTCTTTGTTTAAATGGATAACTCCACTGATGATGCCAAGGTTTTTTGTATAATTTTAAAAGTATTTAAGTATGTGAAAGTAAAATTGGTCGCAAAATTTTCATTTTAAAGCAATTTTTCTTAAATGTTCGATTTAATTTTCAAAATTTGAAATTTAAAAAATCCCGCTTATTTAAGATATTGTTGGAATCATTCCAGTATCAATATTATTGCATCAATTAGAGCTTCTTATAAATAGTGTTCTCATTTGTTATATTTTTGAAAAAAAAGCTTTCAAGTCTCTCACGGCTTATTGAAGGATATGACGGGCGGCACTGAAGATAACAAGAGAGAAAACAAGCTAAAATAGGATCAAATTGGAATTTAGAAAGTGAAAACAAGTGCTTGTATTTGCATTCCTTATAAAATATATTGATAAAATGCCAGTGTGTCGATATGTGCTTGAAACTCATAATATAGGAAACTGAATTTGAAACGAAGAAAATCTAGTTAAAACTCTAAGAATAAGTTGTACATGAGCTAGATTAAACATGAAAAGGAATAGGCAGATACACATTTTGTCACCCATAACGGTTTCCAACTCAAGGTGAAATTCAAACAGAGCCAGTATATTAGATAAGTTTAAAATTCTGAAATAGCTGTGTACAGATATTTCCCCACTGGAAGATTTCACACAATCTTAAAATCCTACCGTGAACTTTAGGGAGGTTTTAGATGCATAAAATTTGAAAGCCAATCCTGGCTATCTTTAAAAAACTTATTATTAAAACTAAAATTAACTCTAATTTTGTTAGAAGGATCAGTATTCTTCTCTATGCTGAAATTCCTTGCAAACCACTGCTTTGAAGTGGCCACTGCGCCATCAATTTCCAAGAAAATACAGCCAAAAAACATTTATATCCAAAAAACCCACATTTTTGGCAATTAAGCAATCAAATATTACCTGGGATTTAATAGGTCTGCCCCATTAAAATCCAAAGGCCATGCCTGCCATAAGGGTACAGACTTGGATAAAAAGGATGGGTTGGAATATATCTGCTAACTTCAGTACTCGAGCATTCAATATACTCAAAAATTGTCATTTTGTCCATATACTTTTAAAATTTAGTCTCCTTTGATATGAAAAGTTGAAATTTTTGCAATGAAATGCCATTTGTAGTTTTCAAATACATTTTTGAAAAATAACATCTTACGATTAGTGAAATTAGTTTAAATAGGCTTTAAATATTTATTACGGTGACCAAATTTGCATTTATGCTTCGTGTAAATGTATCCAGTTTAAGGATGCGTTTTTTTTGCAAAAAAACACTCAAATTCTTTACACCTGATGTTAATGATGAAAGTGATTTTACTTTTAAAGTGGATGTAAGAATTGGTCATTCATATTGGTAAATCCAGTGTCAACACTGGAGAAAAGGATGCTGGCATACCCATGAACGAGGTGAATTAGGACCCAACGTGACTTTCTCATACAAACAGAGCGTTCATTCTTGCAAGTAGGTTACGTATTTTTACATTTTTTCTACCAATTGATACACAGAGTCTTGAATTCTAACGATTATTTTGGTCTGTGGTAAACTCTTAGAAGATAAATTACTTCAATGAGTAGATATCAGTATGTACTAAACTCGTAGAAGCAGTTGCACTTTTTATTTCATTTATTTCAACAGTGATGGTTCTTATTTTCAAATACATTTTTGAAACATGAGATCAGCTCATTTTCTATAATTATTCTACAAATATTTAATAAGTTGACAAAATCCATATTTAAATATTGTTCAAGTGTTTGCGTCTTGATTTTTCATCCTAAGCACGTTGTTTTTATAAAATGCGCATTTATGAATCTGTATCATAAATTGATGAAAAATAACAAATTATGTTCCTAATATTCCTGAAGATAAGGATGTGGCCATGAATATGATGTACCCGGTGCGGCCCACCGCATACGCTAACTCAAAATAATTGTGCACGATTGCAGGTGTTTTGACACTGCTTTTGAAAATCGTTTATTCATAATTAAAACTGCAAAACAATCGTCAAACAAATTTAGAACCAAAAAGGAAATAACACTAATTAAATAAGAGTTTTGCAAACATTTCTATCTAATATGACTCATTACTACATCTTTCGTCAGATATGCCACAAAATACTTTTGATCCTCTAAACACCTTAATCTTTCCTATAATCAGGGAATTGACATCTCACTTTCTTGTTGCATATAAATGTTTGAAGCAGCAAATTCTTGATTGAGGACAATTCCTATGTTTATTGTCAAACAAATAGTAAAAAATATTTATGGACTTTTCAGTTTTGCAATGCATGTTAAAATTTTTAGCTTTTTATATCAAACTAATATTTTATTATGAAATAGGTTTATTTATATAGTAACTCGATAAAATCAGAAAAGAAGACTAGGATATCACGTTAGTCGTAGGATTCTCCTTGTTTGTTACCGGAACTCAGGGAAATCTGCGAAGATATTCATGAAGCAATTGAATCGAAAGCTTACGATAATATAAGATGTCAATCTGTTAACTAGCGTACAAAGATGCACATTTAGCAGTGAATATTTGACAATAGACTTTTTAGAGGATATGTCTGTTATTTTGGAATACATTTTCTGCAAAATAACATCAAATTAATAATTCCAGTAAAATCCACTTCACCCTTTTAACGACAAAATTTTAGAGGATGGGAAAACTAGTGTTGTGCATTAAAGCGTAAACTGTTTCTCCGTATTTAAGTAACGTTTCAGTAAAAGCCTTCATGGTGTTTGGGACTATCAAAACCACGCTGATGGTGTCTTAAATACTCCTGAGTAATTTATCACAAGAACTCCCGCAAAACAGACATGTGTTATCATATTTGCCGTGTATATTTACATCCTTTCTCTCTAAAATTTGAAAGATGTTCTGATGTTATGTCATATTACTTATTTGCCTCTTACGTAAATTGCTTTTCTTTCTTTTCTCATAATACGCAGAAGTGCAATGCAATGTAGACTTTAAAATAATTACATTTTGAATTTACTATAAAATATCATCATCCTTGGTGGCAAATTATGTGTCAAAAGCCAAGCAACAATACGACACAATATTTTTTGTTGAACTACATAAAAGAAATGAGGGAAAGTGTGAAGAAAATATATTTTCGTAGATGAAAACTTCATTCCCCAGGTATACTCGTACAGTGCCAGTCTTACAGTGTGTATTTAAAATTTAGATATTTTTATAGTTACTGTGCGCAACGTTAAACAATTCTAAATACATTTTTGAAATATAACAGTATAGTTTTTAAGAATAGACAAGCTTTTACCATTTTTTAGATGAACAAATCCATATGCAATGTTTATTCTTATGAAATACATTGTTCCACAAAATAACGCTCAAATCCTTCCATATTGTATTACTTATGAACATACTGGTGTAATTTTTAGTTTATTAGTTCTGTGTCTCACCTAACGAAGAGGATAGTCAAATGCCCATCAACGAGTTAAATCAAGAGGCAATATGACTTAAAAAGTTATACAAATAATGACATAAATTCACTTAATGTATAATGGATTTTACGGGACGGGAAAATATGCAAAGTAAAATTATACTAAAAAATACACGAGCATTTTTCAAAGTGGACTTCAAAAGTCAAAAAATCATCTACGAATACGACCTTTACATCGCCTCCTGAAGTGCGTTTACTCCTGTGAAATACGTTTTCACAAGGAAGTTCATTTTTCCCTAAATGCAATATAAATTGCATGATTATTTCATTTCAACGTTTTTTTACATTTTAGCATAAATATTGGGAAGTTTGGTGTAAAAACCTAAGAGTACTCCGCCATCATGTTGCTAGCTGAAATAAACAAGACGTGAATAGGTTTGGAGGAAATACTAATATCCTCTCATGAGGAAAGCTTTCACTACAAAGTAAATTCGTTCATTGACCGTTTTCAAACATGCGTTCCAAGAGGCTCTAAATATCTTTTTACACATTCTTTTGATATTTCAAGAAAACTTTGTGGAAGTTAATACTAGCCGAAACACCCGGCAACTTTTCTTACTCTCAAGTACATTCTTGAGACCAAAGATCGCGGTTAAATTTTTTTTACATAATTTACGCTAAAATCTGTCTCAATTTAAATATAAATGGCAAGATATTTTGTCTTGTCTACGAATTTGCTAAATAAAGAGCCTAATGGACTATGAAAGGTAATCGTAATAGTTGGAATAATTAAAGCAAAGAACACTTTTCGGTTTGATGTCCTCTTGATCTGGACGAATTCCCTTTCTTCAAATACCAGTTGTAGATTAACATCAAAAGGAGCAAAACAGTGTCAAAAAACTCTCGATTGAGTGCACTTTTATAACCTTATGATGCAAAATATTTTTATGAAACGCAATTCAAATTTCTAGTACAATTATAAAATGTGAGTGTGTGTTTTGTTACAAATGCTGTAACTTTTTCACAAAATGCTCAAATCTTATACGTTAAAAAGGCATTCATACTACACCTGCAAAATGCCAGTCAGTCAAAAAAACGTACAAAACCTCAAAATAAGCAGTGAATATTTTGATAGTTGTTTTTTACAGGATATGTCTACTATATTGGAATACATTTTTTCCAAAATCAGATCACATTTCACTTTCGGTTAAATCTATTTCACTGTTTTTATAGAAACAAGTGGGTCGCCTTAGTGTCAAGATTTTGGAGGACAAGATAACCAATGGAAAGCACTGAGCTCAATTTATTAAAGCTAACAAAACTAAGTGAAAAGGAGTTCAGCAAAAGCTTTTATGACGATTAAGGATACTAAAAACAGTGTATTGGGTTTGGTTTTACGGATTTTGTAGCCATTACATTTGTATCACATGAACTCCAGCAAAATATACGGTCGTTCTCATTACTTAATGAATATTTACATACATACTCTACCGTTTAATCCAAATATAATTTAAATCTTAAGATTGAATCGGTGTACTAAAAATATTAAAAAAATAAATTCATAGAAATTGTGTAGAAAACGTTCTTGAAATACTTGTATGTGTTCAGTTGCACAGTGACCTCCTCACGACCGTAAACTATCTTATGGTATGTTTTTGCAAAAGTATTGAACACCAAGTGTATTTTTTGTCCTATTTTTACTTAAAATTTCGCTTAAGTCTGTCTCTTAATGAAGCATAAATTGTGTAATGTTTTTATTTTAAAGTTAGAATCCAGAACCAGACAATAATTCCATTCCTTTTGGATTGGAAACGTTCTTTGTTTCTTTGGCAAATTCCACGTGAACCTGCCATCGCGAACGGAGAAATTCAGCTCTGATAGTACTTTTACATTTTTTATTGAGCAAGATACCTCCTAAATTGTTAAACTAGAGCCACAGCAGCTGCATTCTGCCGAACTTCTAAATTTTTTGTACATTTTTTCTGACATAGCAAGAGAATTTGTCCAAAAGTAAAAGCAGTTGCTGCATCCTGGGACCTTAATTATTTTCAAATACATTTTTGAAAAACAACATTATACATTATTTTAAATAAACATACTTTAGTATTTAAAAGTGGGGTAAAAGGTGTTGGGACTAAACTTTAACCACCCATCATTGGACGGACTGACAATGAGTTACACATGCAGTGTCGCATGGGATTTGGATACTTTTCAATTGCATGACAAGATCGTACAATATACTCGAACAGTGCCACTCTTTCTACAAGCTTTTAAGATGTAACACATATTTTTATGTCTCTTCTATTATTAAAAAATAAAAAATTTGCACTTTAAATCCATTTGTTATTTTCAAATACATTTTTGAAGCAAAACATTTAAGAAAACTTGAATAAATGCGCCGATAAATATTTTATACAATGACAAAATTTGTGTTTATGTATTGTGTAAAAGTTAACTTTTGCAAAATTCAATTTTCAAAAAAAAACTGAAATATTTTACATGCATTTAAATCAATTTATGAAGGTGACGTTATTTTAAAGTAAATTCTTTATCTGGTTATGGCTCATTTTTAACTCGATCGCTTATTTCGGTCTGTGGTAAATTTTAATATAATAAGGTCTACATGCATTTTTTCCTAGCGGAAGTTTTCTTGAATGAGTATATATATGTATTTATGCTAGACTCGTTGAAGCAGTATTGTCTTTTTGTCGTTTCTTCCTAACGGAAGCTGTATATTATTTGGATGTATTTATTATGTAAAGCACTAAATTCTTATTTTTTGATTGCAAAGTCAGAACAACTTCCAAAACTCAAGTAATCCATTAAATGTTTCTTTGAAACACAAAGGATGAGCTTGGTGACATGGTTTTAAACGAGCGTGGTAAAATACTCTAGGTGACATGAGTGAAAGAGAAATTCTGATAAACCTAGGCCCCTTTCCTTTTAAGTTGATTCAAGGAAACGCACCCTTCCAAAACAAGTATTTAATTTGCTAATGTAGTAATCCATTTATGCTGAAATACCTTTTTAGAATTTAGGTCATTCAGCATAACTAGTGGCGACCTTTAACGTGACACGCATTAACACAAATCAAAGAATAAAGAAGCATGTAAAGTGCACTAACTAATTCAAAATATAATTTTTAAGTTTCAGCTTTACAAGGGTTCTGGACTTGTCGTTACTCTTGTGACGTATGTTTTTCGCAAAATCGTTCACTTTTCTGTTAATGCAACGTAAATTTTATGATTATTTCGTCTAAAATTTTTTGAAATTGCAACATGGATATTGGGATGTTAGGTGTAAAAACGACACAACACTATCCCATCATGTTGCTGGCTGAACTAAACAAGACGTGAACTCGTTTGGAGAAAATGTCAATTTGTATTCCGAAGAAAACCTCGTGAAAATTTAATGTTAGTCGCTACATCCCGCAACGTTTCTTATATTCAAATACATGTTTGAAACAAGAAATCACAGTAATTTTGCAGTAAATACGCTTCAACTATTTAATACGGCGAGAATTTTTACTTTGTTGGGGTGTGTGCTACGTTTTTGCATGCAAAGTACATTTTTCATAATGTATGCACAAATCTGTCTCAATTTAAGTCAAAATGGTAAGATGCATGACTAAAAATCCTAAAATAATGAATTTTGTCTTGGCCACAAATTTGCTAAACAAGGAGCCCAATGAATTAGGGAGGGTATTATTATTTATGTGAGGAGAGAACACAGTTTGGTTTTGAGTCCTCGTGACATGCACAAATTCCCCCTTCAATAAACTCATAAACTGAATTAACCCGTATATGCTCAATCAAAATAACTTTACACGAACGCGGGTGTTTTGATGTCACACTTTAAAATCCTTTCTTTAAAAATAATACCTCAAAACACCTTTCAGATAATTTTAACTTTAAAAAGGAAATAACACTTATGATATTATAGTTTTACAAGCAATCTTACTACATAACTAATTTTTACAAATTTTGCTAAAATTTGGTGCAAAATACCTTAAATATTCATATAATCATAGAGCGTATATTTCACTTCCTTGCTGTAGATAAATATGAAAAGCAGCAAATTGCCGACAAGAAGAAAACTCTTGATGGAGGGCAATCCCATATGCTTGTCTTTTCATCTTTTTATCAAATGCATTTTAACTTTCTAGTACGATGATAAAATCTGAGTTTAAAAGTTTATGTGCGTGTGCTACGAATGGTGTAACTTTTTCACAAAAATGCTAAGTTCCGGTACTTAATGCAATGACAATTAGCAAATTTCTTGACTTGTGGGAAACTTATTGTTTGTTCTTTGAAATCAGGAAAACGATTCTTGAGATTCCTCAAGAAATGGAAGTTCATAATGACCAGTAAATTAGCTGATGAGTTTGTAGAGGATATGTCCGTTATTTTGGAATACATTTTCTGCAAAATTACATCACATTTAACTTTCAGTAAAATCTACTTCACCCTTTTGTGAGAGGACGAATGGATCATTTTAAATTGGGGATTTTAGAGGAAAAAAGCTAGTGTTGTGCATTGAATCAAAAATTGTTGACGCGTTGTATAGTTCAGTACAATTATTCATGTTGACTTGGGACTTAAAAACAGCGTCTTGGGTTTCTTTTTACCGGTATTGCCATAACTCGATCTGTATTTTCATCACAACAACTCCCATGAAGTTGACCATCGTTCTCATTACTGCCATGCACATACGTTCTATTTGGTTTGATCCAAGCATAATTGGATTCGGAAGATTGAATCAGTGTGCCAAATATCCTTAGAAAATGAAATTCCTATAGATCCATTCCCTCAAGTTTGTCTCCTAAAAAATTACAAATTCTTTAATATTTTCATTTTGAAGTTCCTTTCAAGTTGCATCATTGACAGTGGCAAGTTGTGTCAAGAACCGAACAATAATTCGACTATTCTTGCATTGGGAACGTACTTCGTTTCTTCGGAAAATTCCTCGATAAACTGCCATGGAGAGACTCAGCTCAGATAAGATTTAAAATATTTATTTAATGAGCGAGATACCTATTGAATTATAACGTTAGAGCCACAGAAGCTAAAATCTGTGGAACTTTCATATTTTCATGCATATTTTCGGATATTCCAAAAAGATTTTATTCAAAATAATAGCTGTTGCTACACCCTATGACCTCAATTATTCTCAAATACATTTAAAAAAATAAAATTTATAGTTTATTTTGAATAAACACGCTTTAGATATAAAAATTGGAAACTTGGTGTTGGAAACAAAGCTTTAATATCCTGCATGTTAGTCTGGCAAAGCTATACGGAATTTTCATACTTCTCAACAATCTGATCAAAGTGGTACATCATATTAGAACAGTGGCACACTGTTCGTATTCTTTAAAAACGTAATGTACATTTTTATGACTCTTCTGATATGAAATATAAAATTGTTGCAATGTATAGCCACATGTTATTTTCAAATACATTTTTGAACATAACATGTGATTAAAATTTGAATAAATGCGCTTGAACTGTTTGATGAAATGACGAAATTCTGTTTGTGCATTCTATAAACGTTAACAGTTGCAAAATACATAAGATTTCACAAAAAACACCTTAATTACTTACATGTAATGTAAGTGATGAAATTGATGATATTTTAAAGTGGATTATTGATTTGGTAATTGAAATTTGCAAATTACCGTATTGCGTATTTTTACACTCTTTCTACAAAACGCTGTAAAAATGGATTTTGTGATTAAGAAATATCCTATGATCGTCGTCCAACAAATAATAAAAATTATTTTGGGACTTGTCAGTCTCGCAGTGCACGTATAAAATACTAGACTAATCTTTCAAATTTAAATATTTCAATGAAATGCGTTTTTTTCTAGTGCGTCGATAAAATCAGAGTTGAAACATCTCGTGTGCGCGTGATTGGCGTGATACCTAAACTGTTTTGCACAAAAACTGCTCAAATTTGTTGCAAAATACAATGAAAATTAGGAAGTCACGTTAGTCGTTTCCTTATTTTAATTTTATACATTGGATGTCAGGAATATATGTGACAATATTCATGAAGTGAGTGGATGAAAAGACTACCATAATTTAAGACTTAAATTTAAATTTTTTTTTAGAATAAACGTCTGTTATTTTGGAATACATCTTCTGCAAAAAAACATCAAATTGAAAATTTCGGTAAAATATCTTTCACTCTTTTCACGACGACAAATGGGTCTCCCCCGTTTGGTAACTCTACTTTAATACGAGTGTCTTGTTTATTTTTTTCCGAAATGTCTATTTTTCTGAATTAACAATTCATACGATTTTTTCTCATATTTCGACCTATTCCTCTTCCTCCACCCTTTCCCACTAGCGGATACTTGAAAGTGCTTTCACTCAAATAAAAACTTTCCACTTCCATACTATCAATGAGTGAATAGTTGCGTTCAGTAGTGGATACAATTAAGAAGCAGCAAATTGCTTTAAAAAGACGAGGACCAATTCCAATAATCGGTCGATCACAATTTAATTAACATAGTCCAGAAAGAGTGACAATTTTTCGAAAAACTGTCTCTAAAATTTTTAACGTGTTCTGATGTCATGTCTTATTACATATTTGTCCCTTACGTATATTACCATTTCTTTTCTCAAAACGCGCACAAGCGCAATGAGATATAGATTGTATAATAATTTAATTTTAAAGTTAAATACTATAAAATTGCGTCATCCACACACTCAATTTATGTGTCAAGAGCCAAACAATAATTAGACACAGTAGTGTTGGCTGACCTACACAAGAGAAAGGAGAAAGCGTGGAGGAAATATATTTTCGTAGATGAAGACTTTCCCTTGAAGGTATTCCCGTGCAGTGCCAGTCAAACAATGTATATTTAAAGCTCATGTATTTTTATACTTCTTATAATCCGCATCGTTAATTAATTCCAGGTACATTTTTGAAATATAAAATGATAGTTATTGAGAAAATACAAGGTTTAACCATTTTTAAGATGATCAAATCCCTATGAAATCTTTATTCTTTTTAAAATGAATTGTTTCACAAAACAACGCTCAAGTCCATTACATGTTGTAATAGGGATGTAATTTTAAAGTGGATTCATGATTTGGTCGCTTAAATTGCTTAATTAAGTGTCAACTCATAAAGAAAAGGTTATTGGAACGCTCCATCAGCATCTTAACCACCAATGAGTCATGTAAATAAAGAGGCAATATGAATTTTGGAAGTGATCCAAATAATGACGCATTTTCAGTTCAGATATAATTAATTTTACAGGACGAGAGAATTTGTAAAATAAAATTATAAGTCAAATATATGAAGGAGCACCTTTCAATCTTGACTTAAATGTCAAAATGTGAAATGGGAATTTGACCTTCATTTCGGTTCCTGTGGTGCGTTTTCTCCTGTAAAATACATTCTCCACAAAAACGTTCAGGTTTCTCTTAATTCAATATATGTTGCATAATTATTTCTTCTTAAGGTATTTTAAATTGCAATATGGATATTGGGAAGTTAGGTGTAAAAACGAAACAATACTCCACCATCATGTTACTGGCTGAGCTAAACAAGACACGAATTAAATTGGAGGAGACATGAACCTCCTCTGATCGAAAGAGCCTTCTATTACAAGGTAAAGTCGTACAGTGACAGTTTTCAAACAAACTAGAATAGTTAATAATATTATTGTGAGCAGAGAACACAGTTCGCTTTTGAGCTTTTGGATAAATTCGCATGCCTAGACTTTTCTTCAAATTTTAGTTTTCCTTTGAAAATACACAAAGGCTAGCTGCTTTTCCGTCAGAAGGACTCCCACAATATACAGGATCGATCCTATTGCTGCCCTGCAACTTTGTTTACAGTATTCCTCAAGTAGGATGCGGACATAATTTGATTGTGATGACTGATATATGTTCGCTTATTTCCGCGATTATTATTAGTTAAAATAGAACAGCGATACACATATTGGGTTGATAGGAGCAAATTTTGTGATAAGGTTTGTCTCGAGTTTTTATGAAAATTTCCTAATTTTCTTACAATAATTTATTTCAAAAGCATGTGTAAAAACTCTTGACTTAGGTTAACAAAAAATAAATTTTCTACCCAATTATAAGCACAGGCTGAGATGTACGCACTGTAATCTTGCCTCTCTTATTTCTCATGACATGCAAAAGTAGAATCCACTATTTGGTTACCACGATTTTTGATTAACAAATTCAAATAGAAGATCCCCAATTCAGGATTCATCACGATTGAATTATCTTACTCCAAAATGAGTAAAAAATTTTACAACAATTGTCAGTGTGGCAAAGTCTAAAAAAGTGTGAAAATTTTTTAAAGGGAATTTTGACATCGCTGACTATTTTTAAATACATTTTTCACACATAGCGGTATAGTTCATTGCGAGTAATTAAGTTTTACCTATTTTTTTAATATGACCAAATCATTATACCACGTTTTTTTATATACACGTCTATAAATTGAGACGTTTCTGTGTGAACTGAAGAAAGGAATGCTGCCATACCCATGACCTAGGCAAATAAAGAGCTAATACGAGTTTAAAATCGAATATTTCCCAACAAATGATGCAATTATATGTAATGTGTAATTTAGAGGAAGAGAAAACTAGTTATGTATTATGTAGCTTTTTTGTGCCGATTTATGTAATATCGTGTCAAGTGAAATCTTACGTTCTTTTTTTCGCTTTTGAATGCAGCGTTTTAGTTTTGGGTTATCGTGACCCATTTAAGCTTTCATGTTTAAAATCTTCCTCAAATTCCTGCTTTTCTCCTATGCATAAACGTTTTTATAGACGATCTTCTCTTTGACAATTTGATACCTACGATTAAATAGTTCAGTAACAAATTACCCAAAGAATTTACTATAATAAATTTGCTAGCAGCAGATTCCCTGTATAAGTATGTTGACATAAATACCAGACTTGTGGAAGCAGTAGGTTCTCCTGTTCCTTTCTTACGCAATTATTACTACTTATTGTTATGCAAAGAATATACAAAATTTATAGGAGAGAGTAGCAGATTCTAAGAAAAAGCCAGTACAAAATTCAGAATAATGACTTTCCTAAACCCCTCCTAAAATTAAAAACAGAATTATAAATATTTGCATTCGTATTAACATTATGTTTACGGGTTTGCCTTAATTGTATATTTATAAAAGCTTAAAACCATTTGATTGCTTTCACATTCACGCGACAGTCAGATCCTATGATGACTAATAGTATGAATGATTAAATTTTCAACACTTAAAATTTGAATGATTACTTGTAACTAACATGAAGAACCTTGTAGATAATTTTAAACTTAAGCAACAGCAACATTATGACAATTTTCATTATGATATATTCAGAATCTGATAAAAAATAACATTGTAGTTTGTTATGAATAAACTAGCGCACAATTTTAATGAATTTTACACCCTCTGCCCCACTTGAAAAATTGGCTAATAAAATAATAACTCTGCTCAAATGCAAGTGATTTGACAACTTTCTCGGAAACAAGTTTTTTTACGAGTTGAAAATTAAAAAGTTTATTTTCAAATAGTTTTATGATCAATCAGACTTTAAATTCTACGTAAGATGAGGGATTTGTGAACAATGCGAATATAGATCCATTTTTCTATATTATAAATGGTTGAGTATATGTCGGATAGTGGACAAACTGATTTTGCCACACGTTGTTTTGGAAAAGGGCAGTTCCTAATCAATGAGTACTCATCGTCCAACAAACTAAAATAATATTTATGCAACTTTTACTCTTGGAATGCAAGTTAAAAAGTATAAATTTATCTCCAAATTCTCAGACGTTTTATGAGCGAGTTTTGTGGTAGGTTGTTACATAAAGCTTTTACATTATTTTTTATGAAGAGGTTGCAACAAGTTTGTTCAAAAGTATTGTCTACTGCCTATATTGCTAATGAAAAACTGCAAAATATCATTAGTTTTTACTTATTTCATCATTTGTATGCATTCCGTTACAAACTTATCTCGTCGAAGCAGTAAAATCTTTGATAGAATGTTTCTACAAAAGTATTAATTGTCGAGAATGCTGCTTGTCAAATTTTTTCTTAAAAATTTCGCTCAAGGTTGTCTTTGACTAAAGTATAATTTATATTTTATTTTCATATCAAAGTTACTTCTAAATTGGATCATTGACAGTGGTAAGTTCTATGTCAAGAACCAAACAATAGTTCCATTATTTTTGGATTGGAAATGTACTTTGTTTCCTGGGGAAATTCCTCGTAAACCTGTCATCGCCCCCGGAGAAATTCCGCTATCATAAGACTAAAAAAAATTTCTAATAGTTGGAATACGTCGTGAAACGTAACACTATAGCCACAGATGCTAAAAGCGGTGGAAATTCCAGAGTTTTCGTATGACCCTTCCGATATAGCAAGAAGAACTTATTGGAAAGTAGTGCCGGTCGCTACACCCTGCGACCTTAATTATTTTCAAATACATTTTTGAAAAATAACATTATAGTTTATTTTGAATAAACAAGCCTTAACTCTATTCTAAGATTACCAAACTCTTGTGTAAGTATGCCGTTTATTTGTGTAGAACACAGTTTCCTCAAAAACGCTCAAAACTCTCAAACAGGGAATAAATCTCATTGGACTACTAAAATCCAGTGGAAACATTGAAAAATAGGATATTGTCATGCTCACAAACGAGCTAAAGAAAGCCAACTTGAATTCCAAAGATGGCATTTCTTAGTTAATCCCGCATATCTATTTATCGGTCTGGAATGATCACAATGACCAAATCACAGGACTTATAGGAAACTTCTTGAAATCAAGGAAATTTGTAATGAGACTAATAATGTATTTGCATGAACATCCCACCATAAGATACAACTACTTAAGTTCTAATTTCTTAACCCATTTTGTGTTTATACTGCACCCGTAAAATGCCGTCAGTAAGCGTACAAAAGCTAATCAAGAGCAGTAAATTTGCTAATGAGTCTTTTCAGAGGATACGTCTGTTACTTTGGAATACATTTTCTACAAAGTAACATGATATTTAAGTTTTAATAGAATATATTCCACTCTTTTGTGCGAGAAATAATGGATCTCCTTAACGGCAAGAATTTGGAGTACGACTACAAAACTAGCAGTATGCATTGAAGCATAACCAATTTATGGAAATTTAATTAAAACAGTCTCCATTCAATCAAAACTGATATGGGTGTTTTGAGACTGGGATATGTTTTCTTAATAAAAATATTTTCGTGATTTATAAGAAGCCACTTGGTTTCGGAAAAGGGCATGTTCTATCATACATGACGTTTTCCATTACAAAGTATACTCATGGGGAGCCAGTCCTTTAAGCGTTTTAAAAAAGTAGAAAATATTTTCAGTATATCTAGCTAACTGCTGTATTTTGTAATTACCAAAGATATTTTCTAAATAAAGACAGATGTATGGTTTTTTTAAATGATCTTCTTTCAATGAAAATTTTACTTAAATACTCTTAATTTTACTTTTATATTTAAGCCTTGCCTACCCATAGATTAATAGTGCCTTGTTTACATTTTGCCATATACATACAAGATGTCTACAGATGAGTACAAAATGTGGCTCT
>JAQIXX010002105.1:0-27036 GCA_034700605.1 Willowsia nigromaculata
AAAATACGTTAAAATCAATCTTTCGTGTCGTGATTTTACGTTAGTTTCCTTTCACTGGCATAACTGAGCTTCGAACAACACATATACACACACACTATGACAATATTTACTGCATACTACGTCGTTGCACGTTCTACTTTTTCATTCTTAATGTCTGTGTGTGTGCTAACCAAAGCATTTTATACTGTTTTTACCGAGAGGAGAAAAAAAAATAAACTTTTTCCTTTCACATTTTTATCCTCTTTATTTTCACCCTCCTCTTCTTCCTTCCATTCTCTTTTTCATTCCATTACAACTTATTTTTGCTTCTTCCTTAACTTGTTTAACTTTTACAACTGCAATCACCGCTGCCTCTACTACACTAGAGGTTCTGTCAACAAAACAACCTTTTTTAATGTTTTTTTGCTCCTTATATGTACTCATCGTATGTATCGTATGATCATCTCATACTCTTCATCTTTGTGCCTTGCTTTTTTGCTCTTATTTTGCTGAAAATAAAGTTATTTTGTAAAGAAAGAGCGAATAAAGAAATAAAAACAGGGTATCCTTCTTTTCTCTATTTTTGCGAATTTTTTCCCGAGGTACTTTATCAATTCTTCTTTTTTATGTGTTTGTTTAGCGGAGAAAGAATTTGACAATTTTCTCTTGTACTTTTATTTTGTACTTATATCTCTACTATGACTATTACTGCGGTATTTTTGATCTCCCATCCATGATGCACCACTACTGTGGAATTACCTACTATAGTTCATCCTAAATATGATGTACAAAAAGGCATTCCAAGAAGAGCTAATACAGCTTCTAAACTTGATAACGGGCAATAATGTGACAATATTTGAAAAGTTTTTGGCTACATGTTTTGTTGCTTTGTGAGTTTTATTGTTGTCTATATTTAACTCACCTAGCACAAAAGCTTCACCTCTCAAATAAAATGTAAAAGAAGTTTATTGATGGCTTTGTAGAAACAGTAATGATAACCAAAACTATCTTTAGGTACTTACAAATGGGGAGGACATAAAAAAAAGTACAAGTATGCTTTCACTTTCTCAGAAAGAAAGAACTTCAACACTGTAATAACAATAACAAACATGAGACACTCAACAGTATCATCTTTGATGACATACGGAAAGGTAAAATATGTACATACTTGGACATGTTATAAGTAAAACAAATGATGTAACCACATGTACCTAGGCATAGAACGGCTGTGTTTTGCAAAATAGAATTGATTGCAAAGTTCTGCGCAATTTTTTTTGTTTATGTAGATAGTACATCAAACCAAGCCATTATTTTTTCATTGAAAAAGAGGTGGAGAGTCAGTCAGTCAGTTAAGTAGTGCAAGATAGGTAGATAAACAAGTGAAGAGGAAAAGGCAGAGAGAGAGAGAGGTAGACGTCGGAAAGAGCGATGGAAGAAGATGATGATGATGCTATCATCATCACAAAGCTATCAACCTTCATTATTATTAACTCCAGCCCTAGAGCCTTTATTCTCCATTTCCTTTTGTGTTATTATTATTACTCCCCATGTAGGCTTTCTTTTTTGGTCTTGGTGATGAGAAATGCGAGGAGCTTAAAAACTGAGCAACATAAATTTTTGAAGCGTCTTTTTTATACCATATATATACTGTTGTTTCCAGTTGGTGGCACACCAGTGTACACGTTTGACTTTTTCGGCAACTTTCACAAACAGTACATGTCAGACTACTTTCTTGGAAGAAATAGAGTGAATGTAACGATGCCCCGATGGCTGACCTTTCGTGTGATAATATATTGTATAAAATGAGCCCATAACGTATGATGTATTTTATAGGCATTTTGTATTAGCTGATAGTTGATAGAAAGCCTCTTATTGGCAACGTACATAAAACAAGGCTCAGAGAAAATGCTAACCTACCCACCTGATACAACCATAGTGTAATTGCTTGGCTTTCCCGGATTAAAATAATATGGAGTAAAAGGTATTGGGACATCATTACTGATCTCACAAACGATAAGTAGATGTCAGAAAAAAGGAAATTCGCTAGGTGCTTTTGGGTAATGGCACAACAGACAAAAATAATAGCAGAAGTGGAACATTCAAGTGGAGAGAAAAGGAATGACGATATCCAATGATGAGGTTGATCTTCATGAGATGATGATGCTTCAAGTACATTTTATCTATTCTTTCCGATCCACTCTCTCTCCGTCTATATCTCTTCAATTAAAGCCTATAAAAACATGCCTGCTCATCCACTTTGACTACATCCCTGTCATTCTCCACACAACTGACTACTCAAAACTTTACTACTGCATTCTCTGCCATTCTCTCTTCACTTCTCACTTCCACTTGATAGTGTTATTATTATTATTATTTTATTGTGTGTATCATCTCTCTTTTCTGCTAATGCACAATTGAGGTCACAAGGTTTCAACCAGAGAGACACAAAAACTAAAGCTAAGCCGAGCGAAAGTATAAAGTGAAAGCATCCCTATGTCTCTTTTGTTCGGTTTGTGTGTGTCTCCTCAGCCACATCGATATCATGTACAAACATAGACACAGACACAGCGTTTATGCATCTTCATCCTCATTTCATCATCATTTTGCTACAAATATAACGCTTCTGCATTCCCTCAAAGGCTTCTCTTTTCTCTTCCCATATCCCCCTTTTTACTATTTTGTGGTGCGCGTCACACGGTTCGTCGGCAAAATTGGGGAAAACAAAGAGAAAACCGTGTTTTGTAGTTAGTTGAACTACTTCTAGCACCGCAATCAATTCCGCATGTCAAATCTAATCTCACCGTGTCTTTCTATATTAAGCTCAAACTCTCGGTCCGTTTCTGTAGTACACAAAGATATAGATTGAGTGAAAGTAGCCTAGAGAAAGATGAGGAAGAAAGAAGACGAAGAGCTGAGCACAGGGAGCTTCGTATATATTTTTTCCTCCGTGTTCTTGTCATGCCATGCATGACGATCACTCTACATGGTGATCATGATAATGGTGTGTGTGTGTGGGCTGGCATGCATGAACGCATGAATATGCTTAGCAAAAGAATCTATCTGGGAGAAAACATCTAGTCATACATAACTTTCACCGATTTCCTTTCTCTCTCTCTCGCTACCCACCTTTTTTATGTGTACTGGGGTGGCACTCTTATCAGAATAGATATGATTATGCTTGTTTGTTCGGTGTCACTAGATTCACTTGCTTTCTCTGAACAGAATGAAACCCGATTCCGAATTGTTGCCTAAAGAACATTTGGCCGGATTACAACATGTCAGTCAATCTCGTTTCTTTATTCATATCGTTTGTACTTTTCTGGAAATGTCTTCAGGATGAAGAAGAGGAATGGGATATGCAGTGAAACCCTTCAAGTTAAAGTTTAATGTAAGGTCACAATCCATTAAGAAGATTAAACTAAAAGTTAATGATCAAAGACGCGGTTTTTCCAAGCAGAATCCGAAAATTGCCAAAGGAAATTCCCCCTAAAACGGGGAAAACAAAATGACATTTTTATTAACTTCACGTGACCTGGAGTGACGTGCCTCTCCAGTAAGTATGCAAAGTATGAGAGGCAATGTCTAGTCATTTCAATTCTTTCTTTCTCTCTCCGCCATTTTTATTATTTTATTTATTTTTTGATACAAACAGCAAACAGGATTTTTGTTGATGCTGTTTTGTTTGTTTGTGGTTGCTGATGCGGTGGTGGTTTTGGGTGGGAGGTTTTTTCACTGATGGGATTCTCACACGTCTCTAAAACGAGTTTCTCGGCAAGACAAGTCTCTCTGATGATGAGATACTCTGACGATGTCGAGCTGGATGACGAAAATGGTGGCGGTGGAGTATAGACCTGAAATATATTCATAACAATAAACAAACTAACAACAAAGGGCTTTCACGTTGCTGTGAAAAAGGTATCCAGAAAAAACAACATTGGATAACAGTAGCAAAGTGGATATATTTTTTGCTTGTTTTCTCCATTTTTTGCAGAAATTGACGTAATCTAAATACGTACACGTAATATGCAAAAAATAACTACCTCTCTGAAAAACACTTTTATTATTATTTTTTCGCAAAGTTATATTCCCATTTGCGTCTATAACGCCATAGGGTTTCTTTCCCATTTTTACCTTCCCTTTTTCCAAATTACATTTTTCTCGCGTTCAGCAAATTTTGGCTTCTGTTGTTGGTAGTTTTGTTGTACTTTCTTTTCCTTGATGGTTGTGTGGATGTCGATGTACATAGCTGTGCTTATATTTGGTGGTGGTGTGGTGATGGCGTTTTTGCAATTCTACATTATGGTTAAGCTTGTGAGAATTGTAGGTTGGCTTTATTTCCCTCTCGTCTCTCTCTGTGTGTGCATTGTTGTTGTTGATGTTAAGTTGCCTGCTGAGTTGCTAAGCCTGTTCCTCTCCTTCTCTGCGCTAAGCCCACTCTATCAGGAAAGCGAAAGTCTAATTCTCCTTATTTTTCTCTCTTCAACTTTCTCCTTGTATGAGTCTCCCCATAGCTGCTGCTTTGCTTTCTTCCTGCTTTCTCTCATCGTTCACAGAGCAGCTTTCATCACTGTTAAGCTCCTTTCTTCGAAATTTAACATCAAGGAAGGGAAAACCGAGAAGGAAGAAGGGATCTCAATGTAGGACACAACAACATCAACAAGAATAATATGAGGAGAAGTGAGACCAGAAGATAACAGGAAATAAGGGAATAATACCACACACAGTTTATATATTTTGTGCACACGTGAGGCATGCATAATAATGTATTCTCATCATCTCATCTCACAGAACAAGCGTCTTTTCGGCTTATGTACATATTCGCATCTCCTTAAATTTCTATAATAGCTCATTGTACACTATAAGTTTCTATAAGGAATAAAGTACATTCTGTGGTATTCATCACCATCCGGTCTTTTGTGAGCATCTCTTTTGAATAGGAATTGTGAGTGAAAGTAAGTACAAAACGATGATAACAACAAAACCAAACCAAACAACATCATCATTATTAATGGCAATGGCACACCCGTAGTAGTAGTAGTATAGTGGCATAGTAGTGGAAAACTTCCCTTGAAGCAGTTTCCCAGAGAATTGAATACTCGAAACAATTTTCAATAAAAGCATTTGAAGAAGAATAAGAGGGAGTGAAATGAGGGAGCGTTGTATGGATGTCGGTGACGATGAGTTCACCACACACACACTCAATCTGCACGACAAGTTTTAAAAAAGGAAATGGAAAGTGGAAGAGAGATCGACATGGACTGATAAGCTATCCACTGCATATCTATATGCTATGCTGCTGATGATAGAAAAGATGATGTTGAGGATAATGGCGATAGTGAGTTTTCGGTTGACAAACATCTCCACTCTAAAAAGTCCAAGTACCACACACGGCCATTATATTTTGCAGTAAACTTCCAATTCCACTTTTCCTTCAATTCTATCTCTCTCTTTCTACCTCTATTTTAGTTTGCTATGAATCCGTTTTTGCTTTTCATTGAATAATAGGCGTAGGTAGGCATGTGTGTTTCCGGTGACACTGCTGTAACTTTTCTATTGCTTTCAAGCGTACTAAAATTTTCCAACGAGTGTTCCCTCCTCCTAAAATATTCACACATGCAAGGGTAAAATTAGAGTGTACCCGTTATAATGGTTGAAGAAAGTAGTCGTAAAGAGATGAGCAAATTCGGGTATTTATAGTTTAGAGTCAGTACAGGGAATCGACTTCCAAATGTATAAATGCAAATCGACTCAGACTACTTTACACTCGCACACAAATTGGTGGAAATACTTTGTGAGTTCATATTGTTGTTGATAATGCTTGATGCACCAAAAAATCTTCGAGTACACAAATCCGCATGTGTGGAGTTTTTGGACCAGAAAATGGAAAATTGTGTAGCTACACTGGGGCTTAAAGACAAGTCATGATATTGGCAACAACAGACAATAAGATAGGATAACACTATCATCCCAAGACCATCGCGATATAGAAGCAGTAGCAAGCTATTAGTAAAGCTAGTTAAGCACTATAGAAGAGAAGAGGATACCAAAAAGAGTCAGCTAATTAACTTCCCCATCCATCCGTATCCTCTTTAACTTTCACCAAGCATGCATGCTACACATCCACATACCCATGCTTTCTCTTTTTCCTAGAAATAATGAGTGGTTGGTTAGCATGCTTGGGGGAAGCCGAGAAAATAAAGGAGTGCAGAGACCCGTGTACATGTTCCCTCCCAGTTGTAAGCGTAATAAATGGCAAAGTGTGTCATTTCAATTTGAGTCCACTGCAAATTCGGAAGATTTGGATACATACCCGTGAACTTACAACAGAAAAAAATCGCTTGAAAAGAATTCAAAACCAGCAAAATAGGCGTGAATAAATTGCAAATGTCTGCATAGATTGGATTTGATAATGGGAAAAAAATTCAAATCGAAATAGTCAAGTAGCAGAACAGATATGAAATTAACATCAATAATTAAATCATGATTTCTGTGAAACAATCTTATTCAAACCGTGTGCTATGTAGGAATTAATTGGGTCAAAAATAAAGTACAAAAAAGCATGTTTGTCTAAATACAAGACATTACTCTCCTTATTAGAACCGTACGGGGAAACTTCCGCTATTTAGAGAATTTCCATACATGCCAGTTTCTGCTGTCTATCCCTTTTTTGTACGGATAAAGTTTTAGTACAAAGTGAAGTGAGGCAAGAGGAAAAGGGCTGAGCAAGTTAAACCAGGAATTTAACAGCTCCGCTTGTTGGATGGAAAGTGAAAGCATAATGAGGAGGAAGTGTTGAAGTAGTTGTACTCGTACAGAGAAAGAGAGCACACTGTAGTGTGACAATAACGCGAAAGCTAGTCAACCATAAAAACGCGAGGGACACTCTATTTCGAAGTAGTATTAGTTGGGATGTCTTTCGTGTGGACTAAAACGGGTTTCTTTTTTATAATATGTACCTTTCATTTAAGAACTATTATTTTTATGGGTATTATGGAAGTCGCTCAGAACCACCGTCCTCCTGCATGTTATCATCATATTACCCGGAAAAAAATGTGTCTGTCTTGTCTTCTTTTCTCACTCCTTTTCTTTCTACAAATATCTCTATATCTCAGTCGGCATGTGTTGGAGTATTTACGTCAATGTCATTTTTTCTTCTGTGCTGGTGTTTTCACTCTGCTGCTGCTGCTGCTACCCTGACAGAAATTGGAAGGAATTGAAAATGGAAAAGGAAGGCAAAGAGGTAAAGAAACGTTGGTAGAGGATGACTACGACGAATGCTTCACATTTCTCTGCGGTATCATATCATCATCGTGATGATGATATTATGCAGGGAAATGTTGAAGAGACAAGACGGAGAAAAGAAAAGGAATAGAGAAAGCAATGCAAATGTACTCGCTTTCTCCATTCCTTTTCTCTACGATGAACATATAATATAAACAGCAAGGCATGTCTCTCGTCTTCGAAGAATTCTGGTGACAAAAAGAAAATATTCAGAGAGAAGAAGAAGAAGAAAGCAATTATATAAAAAAACAATGGTATGTATGTCTGTATGCTGACGAAGAATACAACTGCTTTAATAAGTCGCTTCACTGAAATACTAAAGGCATTCATTTCCTTCTCCTTATTTCCTTCCTCTGAGAACCAACAGTGAGCGAAAGCATTGCTCTCGTTTTTTAACAAAAGGAAAAGTGGGGTAAAAGGAGTCTCTTCAAAGCAAGAATAAAAGCTCTTCATGCAAAATATTTATGTAGGTGCGGAAATGAAAAAAATAGGTTCCATTTCCCTTGCTGAAAAAGAGGAAAAGGTACTACCCTATATATCAACAGTATTCCACCACTCATACTTTCTAATAAATGATCAAGTAGAATAAATCATAAAATAACAGTTTGTTCTTGTTTACTATTGTTATTTGTGAGTAAAACTCCATGTGTGGGCTTGATGATGCATGCATAAGTAAAATAAATCGGGTGTATTGCTACAATATTCATTGTATCTCCAGTTTCCGCTACTCTACTTTGTTCAGCTCAATTCAGTCAGGTAGATAGTTTGGCTCAGTTACTCCATGCAAATAAAATGGTATCGCAATCTCTCATGGCAGTTTATCATTATATCATCATGAAGAGGAGGTAAAGGCAAAACTATCTGCGCGCCTGTTTGTGCGAAAAGTTTATCTGGAACTTTGCAAATCGACATGCTATTATTAGCACAGAAAAGCAGAGTGTATAAAGTTCCAACTCTAACTAAAGCGATACATCATATCACGTTTTTATTGTTTTTCCCAGCAACAGCCCCATTCTGCTAATTTTCCCCTTGGTCAGGCAAATCCCAGAAACGAGAACAAAACTAAAAAACACATTATTTCTTCCTCATCAACAACGCATCGTTGTACAGCACAGACGATTGCATTGCATTGATTGGATTGTTAAAAAGTAGAAAGAAAAATGAAAACAGCAACTTTCTCTCGTTCCACAACATCAGAAAACGCTTCTGCAGCACCCACTGCTCACGTCTTTGAACCAAATATAAAAAAAGTACATTTAACATTACATGGTGTATATAATCTATATCGACTTTTCCCGTGCATGGCTGATTGACATGAGAAATGATGGAATGAATGATAAATTACAAAAGTTGCATGCTATCATTTATTTACTTTTTGCTCATTCATGCAGTTAACGGATTATGTGTACTAGCTATGTATTTACCTGAAAAGTAGTATAAAAGTATATAAAAACTCAACCATGCGCGTCACTCCATTTTTCCTAACAAAAAAGTGAAAGCAAAACATCAGACAATGCTATCTATTTCTTGTCCATTTGTCAGACAAATCTATTTAAAAGTAAGCGTGGAAAATAATGATGCCTCCTCAACAACGTGCAAAGTAAAAGGTACGGGTATGTACTTATCAGAAACATGGGAAAAACTAAAGAAATGAAAATGGCTGAGTCGAAACCATTAGTAGTCGAAATCCGTGAACACTGTACTTGGGCTTGAGATACTACAGATATGAAAATTCATGTTAGTTACCTTACACAATTGAGTGTAATTTAAAATGGAGCTATTGCAGTTGATAAGAATTGTTCAAAAATAAGTCGATTGCATATTACATATCTTCTCACCATAACAGAGCGACTGATTGTTTCAGAAGAACGGTTTTTCATGATGCTGAATGTCGTTATTTTTTTGCCATTATGATAGACCAAGTGGCAATAAAATTATCATGCTGCTGTAAAGGAAACTACATCCAACTGAAAATCATTAACTCATAATTTTTTATTTTTAGTTTATATAATAATATAGAAAGTTGATTTCATCATTCACACACACACTGTTTTCTTTTTTTATGTCCGTCGATCGTCACGTTTTGTTTTTTGTTATCATCCTATCGCACTTTCACCACCATAAGTTATATGACACTCTGTACATTTACTATTTTTAGCTTTCATTCTCCACAACACTCTTTTTGCTTTTTGTTGGATGCATAAATTTTCTTTTGTATTTTTTGTGATTATATTACAAGATCATCCTCCATGCTTAAGCATATTTTAATATTGTTTAAAATCATGATTCAAAACTTCATGCTATTTTTGTATAGGTATTCTTTGATCTCCGTGTATTTTACGCTTATTTTTCTTTCAGTACAGTACATTATATAATAGTTCAATGTTAATTAAATTATTTAATGATTCATATACGTAATCAATTATCATCGTAATAATAACTTATGTACAAGGTTTTTAAAACAGTACAATAATACAATTATACAACAACGGGAGAGAGGAGATGATACACTAGCCATGTAGTCAATAATATTACAATAATGCTCATAGTCTAAAAAGTTTGGGTTACCTATCGATAATTTTTACATTATCAATTTATATGCACTTTACGGTTAAATCATCTATATATGCTTTCTATGTATTATGCAGTTTACAAGTAGGTAATGTATACAAAGGTAGGTAGTGCATATATAAGACTAATAATCATAATAATAATAGATTACACATGAGGAGTAAAGACGCGTTTTTAAATAATAATAATTCGTAAAATTAGGTATTAAAAGTTACTTATCATCATATGACTGTTATGAAATCATTAATTTACCTTTGATACATAATCTTTACTGTAAAGTTAATTGATAATATTTTACATTAGCATTTTTTTGTATTCACGCAACCTAGTTTTTGTAGAGTAAAAATTCATACGAGCAGCAGCGGTCGAAAGGGTGTAATATAACGTTATGCTACCTATAATTATTATAAACCGTTATTGTAAACTTACTCGAGATTAAGAATAATAAGGGTGACTCGCGTGATTCCGTCGAGCAGACTTTTTTTTTTCATAGCATGTCAACGTGAAATCAAAACATTCACAGCACTGGTTTCTTTTTATTACATTTTTTGACATTCGTTTCACAGCATTTTCCCTTTAAAATGTCGATACCATTGACATTGCATTGATTGATTGTAAAAGTTTTTTTAAAACAATCTACAACATCTTATCATTTTAAGAGTCAGTACCACAGCTCAAAAATGTAATTTTTTACAACAGTTTTTGTGTAGCATGCAATCTTATATGGAATCATTGAATCATCATCATCTTATATGAAAAAGTTGACAACTATATAAACTGCCAACAAAACACTGCCCTGCTATAATGACTCTCGACTGGATATTATATATTTAAAGTTTAATTTATTGGATGGTTAGTTTACCGATCTCCTTCTGAAGACTTATCCCCTGAAGACTGCCAATTATTAGTTGTATCTGTTTTTATTAGTAATCAGATAATAATATCGAGAGATACTTTTTTTATATCTTGCTTGCTTCATAAAGGCTACATGGCTATTAGTCTATGAATCTATAATTTCCTGCTTGTTTTGTAAAACTGTTGTAGTCTAAAACAATCTGAAGATCATGATGCTTTGAACGACATGCCAATACAATGTGCAACGGAAGGATATCTTTAATTTTTTGAAAAAATTCCTCAGTATTGTTGCAATTGTTGCTTTTACTCACATTACTCTGACCTATCAATCTACACATTTCTTACATTTCTAATTGTAAGTCTCTACACAATTTTGTCTCCTTGTTTTTACAAAGCGTTGAAGATAAAATTGATATTTTTTGTTGCTTAACCTGCGACAAAACCAAATATATTTATACTACTTTACTCAAGCAAAAAGCAACGGATATAAAGACTGCAAGCGCGTAGCATCATTCTACAAACAAACCCTAAAACATTGTACCTTTTACTAAATCCCCGTCTTCGTCTTTTCCTCAAAAAACTCTGCTATGAAAACTGGATAATAAATTACATTTAGTCTGAAATCTTTATCAGCCTTTTATACATTCTACGAGAAGTATGTTTTTTATTATTCTTGAACATTAACACAACTGCTTTTTTCTTTGTTTTTATCTATCTTTTCGAAATATATATTTATATCAACGTTTCTGTCATTGATTTCTTACTGGAAAGAAAAGTTGGCTTGCCTGAAACCTGAAATCACTGTTGTCCTCTAAAAAGACACAAATTTACTTTCTTTTGTTCTGTATCAAAGCTTATAGTTTTATACCCTACTATCTAAAAAAATTACTCAACCCCTAAAAGTACATAATATACAAGAACTGTGTATCTGCGCGTGATAGGCAATTTTATTTCTAGTAAATGCTTGTGTATTGTTTTTATATTGATTTTTTTTTACAATCTACGACATTTAATAATAGTTAATAACCAAAAATGACTCAGCAGTTTGTATATTATAAACTTTACATGATTGACCACTAGTTTGTTCTTCCTCTTTACAGAATAATATGTATATCGTAACAGTTAATTTGTTAAATTATAATGATACTTGTCTACATGAATGACACTTCTTAAGGTTCTACTCAGCAGTCAGTATAGTTTTAAACGAACTAGATTGAATGTAGATCTTCGATTACTTTTTTGTTTGTATTTTTTTCAAGTTTTTTTTTCAAGGTGTAAGGGGATTTGTTTTTAATTGATCTTAAATGGATAATTTTTTTACCCAAAAAATGTTGCATGTCATCAAGCCAGAGAAACGAAATTGATACGCTTTGCAATGTAATCTTATATGTAGCTAATAATGCAGCAGGTGTGAGCAGGTGGAAAGATGGGAGAAAATTTTTCATTGTTGACGAGGTTGCTGTTGTTGTTGTTGTATTATTGCAAAGATGTTTTTTTTAGAATCCAATGATGCTTTCTTGCGACAGGAAATATATAGGTTTTAAATAATAAAAAAATCGATGTAACGAAAGACTATTGTGTAATCATCAACTACTATGTTTGTAGTAGTACTCTGTATTTAAGTAAATTATAATAATAATAATTTGCTGATGATAATATTCAATATTAAAGGGTTGCACTCAGTTCTCCAATAAGTTGATTCTCATGCATGTGCAAATGCAGAATAAAAACTGATGCAAATGTAGTCGTACAAACTAAATAATTTACCATAAAACACGAAATTTTAAAATGTAAATTCCAAATTTGTCAATAACGTCTATTGACTGTCAAAGATTACTTACACGAATACACTTCTGTAATACACTTTTTACACCTATTTCGTAGACGCGATAGCCGCCGCCACGTCTACTCTGAAGAGAAAAAGGTTAGTTACATTGGTCACTGGTCACAAGTACAAACACTTTCTTTGCTCTTACAAACATTCCTTGCATTTTTCTATAAATGACACACACCACTCTATAAAAAGCCTACAAAAAGACCTGCCTTCTTAAGTAAATAAGGTATACTCAATCATTATGATATCAAATTTTTGTCACATTGTTTATACTACACAACACAGCATCAACCAGAACATTTTACAATAGTAATGGCATTAAAATTAATTTTAGTAACAAGTATCAGGAAAGCATATTGCCCGTCCAGATTTTTCCCTTACATTGTACATACGATGATACATAATAAGATTAGTCACAATTTCTTTCCTGATATCGTTACATAACAGTGTATTATTATTAAATATGTAATCAATGCTTTTTTTCTTAAAAAAGAGAGACAAGTAATAAGATTTCTGATTTCTACCTTAACATGTGTAGTAAAGTTTTGTTCAGGCATGTAGATATTTTTTTCTTCTTCGTATTGTTAATGAATGCATCATGTTGTGCGTTAGTAGGGAAAGTAGAAATGAAAACTGGTCTATTTCACTCTACTCCTCAAAACTGCAGCAACAACAATAAGCATTACTGTAAAACACTATCGTTAAGAGTTAATTAACACATTCATTATACTTGTTAAATGATGAAGGTGAAGACGCGGTGCAGCAGTAAAAGTATTCGTAAACCCTATACTCATTAGTTTTTTTTCCTGCCATTATTACTTATCATCGCGATAGTACACAGTATAATATTTAATTAGGTATTACAGTAGTAATGTAGTGTGTACAATAACTCTACTGTCCTACATAAATGAAATGATAATATTGTTATTAATATATTAACTGTATATATTGTAATTTAATAACTGAAGTTTCAACGGTGTTTTAAGGATTTGGTTGAGATGAAGTGGAATCTGGATTAGACGCTGTGGCTGCCTCTGAAGGTGCAATAAGGTCTGTAGCACTAGTTCCGCCTCCATTCCCTCCGCTGTTTTCTTGAGTGTTCGTGTTGGATCCCGATGAACCAGCCACATGAGGAGGAATCAATATTTGATTAAGGTGTGGCTGTATCCCCATTTCTGCAATAAAGGAAAACAACTCAATTAAATGGATGAAACAAATCTAATTAATTGCAAACGCATGATGAAATGCAAAGTGCAAACAAACAAAGAGCTGTAGTAATAACTCACCATGTTCGGTATAATTGAAAAGAGGCGGAAGCTCCCGACCATTAGGCAGTCTAGTGTTAGGATCTCGAAGTTCATCGAAAAAGTTATGGGCACAGGCTTCCAGTGGAGTTATTCTTGACGATGGCGTGTACTCCAGTAGACGGGAGACCAATTCAATTGCCTCTGGAGGTGTTCTCGGTCGGAACACCTAAAACAATACACAACAGTCACAATTATAAAAAAATGGACCTAAACTAAACACAAGCCAGGAAAATAAATGTTAGATATTACGGGCCAACTCGTAGATTTGTATGTTATTGTTATAAAACTTCCAACTTGACAAACATTTTATAAAAATTACTTGACATTGACAGAAAAATAAAACATTTTAGTCTGGTAAACCACAGAAGCAAAACGTCAAATTTTCTCAATGGAACAACCAACCAAAGGAAACATAAAAAAGAAGAATAAAAATCTTATCTCTCATCTTACAACAATCATACTTTGATTTTACACCTATTTGGAATGCGCATATAAATTCTTCCGACACTAATTTCGTAGGGTACAACCACCATCATCGACCACACAGCTAACAATAAGGTTACAGCAAATGTGGTAAAAAAAGGCGAGCAATAATACATACATCAATTGAAATGCACAATGGAAATTGATGTAGGCCTACACGGTTTGTGCATTCGAGAAGCATGTCAATGAAATTGATTTTTCCATTGAGCAATGCAGGCTTTTGAGTAGCCAGCAGCATGACAAATTTTTTTTGTGAGTCTCACTCGTGTCATTCATTCAACACTTCATGTCTTGTGTTAGTACATAAATATTTTATTGATTGCAGGAGGAGAAGAGACAGAGAGACGGAAGTAACGAAACGATAGAAATTCTTTTTACAACACTGCAAAGTGCAAACAGGGCAAATTAATTAACCAAGACCACACTTACTCTAATTCGCTGCTTAGGCGTTGGACTGGTAGATACATACATTTGCTGTAACCTTTGCTGTATACAGTGTAACAGACACAGAGAGAGAATGGGGATTTTTATTATTTGACAATGTAAATAACTATCATTTTCTTTGAAAGTCTAAGAGATTTGTGTGGGATCTCGTAATTTACAGCTATTAATTACAGGGGAATGATGGCACCATGTTGAGACTCGTGGAGAGATTTAAAGCATTCTATTTGTTTTCTTGGAATCTTATCTTACCTTTGTCCATGGATGGGCAGTGATTTGGGGGAATCGGAATTCCGTGTAATTTGGATTCATTTCCCTGATCTGCTCTCGGGTTGGTGTGCCCAAAACTTTAATAATCTCCACCAGCTGATCAACGCCTGAATCACCGGGGAAGATAGGCTGACCCAGCAGCAATTCCGCCAACACACAACCGGCGCTCCACACGTCTGTAAAGATAATTAATCAAAGTTATTTGCAAATCTGCCTTGAGAGACTATTGACGGAGGATCAGAAGAGAAAAAATCAATGTACTGCTTACCAATTTTGGTGGTGTAATCGATAGCACCAAAAATGAGTTCAGGGGCTCGGTAGTATCGTGAGCAGATATAGGAAACATTTGGCTCTCCACGGACGAGATGTTTGGCGCTACCAAAGTCACATAGTTTCAAAATTCCCGTTGCGGGATCGAGAAGCAAGTTTTGTGGTTTTATGTCACGATGACATATCCCCAGAGAATGAATATAAGCCAGACTTCGAAACAACTGATACATGTACAGTTTAATGTAACTGATGGGGATCGTCTGCTTGTTTTTACTATAATGACGCGCAACTTTGTACACGGTCTCAGGAATATACTCCAGCACCAGATTCAAGTACACCTCATCCTTCTGAAAATTTGAAGGATTTCATTTCATTATTGTAAAATCCTATATTATGATAAGACTAAATTATAAAAATTATATTTGTCCGCATTTACCTTTTCACCACTGGAGTAGAAAAAGAATTTGAGCTTCACTATGTTACAATGTTCTAACCGTCTCATAATCTGCAATTCTCTGTTCTGTAATGTCATAATAAATCACACACATTAAGGGATCCGATCAATTCGATAAGGACAAATTCAAAGCATATAATATGTCACGTACCTTAAACCTCTTATCTTGGAGGACTTTTTTAATTGCAACTAGCTCCCCTGTGTCACATAATTTGGCTTGATATACAACACCAAAACTTCCATTTCCTATGGGCTTCGTATCCGTATAACGGATTTCCTGAGGTCGATCTGGTCCAGCCCCCGGAGTGGCTATTACTGTAGTCACCTTTCCACCATCTGAAGAAACTATAATCAAAGGGTTTCAAATCAACTAATTATTAATGATCTGCTAATACATTGGCAAACTGCGCATTAAAAATGAATGATTAAATGATTCACTTACTGGAGTTCCGGTCAGCAGATGATCCAGATGGCCTTTGACGATTACTACTCATTCTAGCTGTATACTGATTGAAACCGCTAAATCACTGTGCCTTTAAGGGGCTGGATAAAATCGACGAAGCAATGCTGAAGGCTACTTATGGCCACAAAACAACTTAACCACTACCTGCTGATGATGTATCTTTTTATTACAAATCTCTAAAACCCTCCAAATGAAATTAGGAGACAATATTACGCAGTTCTGAGCTGCTACCAGTTTTAGAAGAATTGCAATTGGCGTTTTAAAAAAAAAAATGCTGGTGTTTACGTACCTATTTTTACTTTTTATTATATTAGTCAAAAAAAAATCTAACTGCGCTGTCAGTATAGATCAATCGTGGATGTTATTTTTCTCAATTAAAAAACTTACAGGACTATATTTTAAACTACTTTATGAATCTCCAATAGATACTCTCAGAAGGTCAGAGGTGGCCCTTCGAGTTGTTAAGATGTTACTACAGTACGGGCAACACAAATGTTGCCCGTTCAAGCTGACTGTGAAACAGCCATCGTCAGCCTCTATCATTAAACTTTTTGATCAATTAAACACCACAAACCACTGGAGACTTATTATTTCCTTCGCACTACTAATCGCGAGCTCTAAAAAGCACTTCCAAAATGAAGCCAAATTAATCACTGATTGATGATGGTCAATGGTAACTGATGACCAATAATTAATTGTGGAAATGTCACAAATTCAATATTTGAATTGACGCGAGAAGTCGAAAATAAAGTGTTCCTTTCACAAAGTCTGTCTCCTACACATATTGCCTGTTAATTTCAGTTAAACAATGAGTAACTTTAAATCCCGATTCCAGCATGATGGCCATGTGGTCTCGTCTCTCTGGATGATGGGTGACAAGTTGTAACGTGGGGCACGGACAGCACTTTTTCTCAGCACCATCCGTTTCACTTGAACAGGTAATTCCTCACGTGATAATTTCTGGAAAATAATTAAAAACTTAATTAGCCGTCAAATATTAACACAACCAAAATTAAAACGTTGACCTGCCCACACACGTAACAATTTTCTTAGAACAAGAAGCCCCTGACCTTACCAACAACTCACACCTAATCAAAATCAATAAAAAAAATTTGGATGATAAACTATATAGCCCTCAGTTTACACAACGCAGCATCCTTATCATCACTACACAAGTCTTATCACCCAGCTTGTTATGTTAGCTGCAAAAGAGTTCAATTTTTTGTATGGAGATAGTATTGTGTGTAGTGGAAACTGAGAAAAATAATTAATGAATAAATATGCATGATGGGTTTTTGTTAAAGTGCATGCACTACACAAATTATGATTTTTCTACATGAATAATATGTGACGCTATATGAGAGCTTCGTCCATTCATGTTAAAACTTTGGACTTGTGCTAGTTTACACGAAGTTTTAACACAAGACACAAGTGCTCTACAACTACAACAACCATTAAGCCATTAGTTAACATTCAATTTTATACAATGCATTATACTGACTACGCATAATTTTTAGTGCTTTTAGTGTGCTTCCCATGATGAATCACGAGAGCATCATCATCGTATCTATTCCGTGTTAAAAATGTGCTCTCCTTCAACTTTTACTACTCATCCTTTTATTTCTGTCAATATTTTTTATGATGTCAGTTTTTTAACTAGCATGACCGATAATGTGTAATGCGCAATAATGCATTGGAGGAGAGCAACCTATTATGCAGCAGCAATGAATATGATATCCAGCAAGGCAAGCCATGAGACAAAAAAAAACTTTCTTTCTTCTCGTCTTTTTTTAGGGACAGTGCTCCTCATGATGACGATCATGCTCTCATAATCAAATTACCTATCTACCTACACCTTTTCTACTGATGAAACGATCTATATCCCTACTATTGCGACACACGACGGACATGACAAAAAAATGACATAATTAATTATTCATTCAGTAGCACCCTTTTAATGCCTACATCATATCATCTACTGAGTAGCTATATATTTTTTATGCGATGCACACACCACACTTCACTTGCACTTCTACGTAATCTTTCCCGATTCCCGATCTCTTTTACTTTCTCTAATAAGCAGTTAGATACGCAGTGTGGAAAGCTTGTTAGGGTTTCGGGAACAAATTTTTTTTTGGTGCTTTCACCACCTTTTGATATGCTCCTCCCACAAAACACAGACAACTTGCTAATTTTTGTGTTTAAATTTCAAAGGGTTAAAAATGTCCAACCTTTTTTCTCAGGAATTGCAACAAATTCTGTGCAAAAATGAACGGAACCTTTGTCTTTGGACATGATCAGCACAAGACTCTCATCTCATCATGATGATGACGTGCAAAAATGTATTATGCATGTGTGTAATGTGTGTGCTCCTTTACTCATCCATTTTCTCACACCAGAAAATTATTGAACTGAAAGTGAGAAACACATTAATATATTATGCAGCTGATGATGACGATCAAAGAGGCAAGAAAGAAAGAGAAAAAAATGGTTTGAACACTATCGAAAATGCAGCTAATATTGCCAAATGCAATGCCATTGCATCTCTTCACACAAATCACACTCAAAAGATGAGCAGAAAGAAATATGTACTTGTCTTTGCTGTCTAAAAAAGTTCTAACGCCTTATGATGATGATGATGATATGTGCTAGGCTGATCAAGATTCAAAAATTATACTTAAAAATACCACACACATATGTATAAATGTAATATAGGCAATCATCATCTCTTTCTCATCATGATCATATCATCTTCATAAAAAACTATAACTCTGTTCTTTGCGATGATGATGAGCCCTATTAGCGAAAATATTTATTGAGTATCTCCTCTCCTCATACTCCTCATCATAGTTGGAGCACTTTTCTTAATAATATTGTGTCTTACAACATGTCTCATTACAGTTGACTTTATATACGTGATGATGAGACATGGAGGAGGAGGAGGAGGAATGGAGTAAAAAAGAAAGAGATATATGGATGCACACACTACTACCAAATTTTTTAACTGTGTATATGTAACTTCTTCTCTTACAAACTTACCAGTAATTCTCGCTTCTACAAAGAAATTACAACACACCACCATGATCAATCTGCTCATCTCTCGCATAATATATTATCCTCATTCTCTCCCTTTCCTCATCACTCCTTATTTTCTTCCAATAATAAGTAATTATTTTATGATTATTAATTATTTTACAATAAAACGAAACCACCACCACCACTACTACAAGTAGTTCTCCTATAAAGAAGACACAAGAAGAAGCACCATTTACACACTTCCCTCTTGTTTTCCCTTCACAAAATTTTATATTCCAAATGAAACTCCGATTTTTACAGCGAGAGCAGTCACACTCTTTCATAAGAGATCAGTATTTCTCCAAGAAAAACTTCACTTCTTCGTTTTTTTACATAGATAGTTTTTTTTTCATTCCCTTTAAAAAATACCCGAGTATACTTTAACGTCTTGTTAGTAGTACTTTACTGCTCTGATATGTGTGTACTTATTACTTATGATGACTTACTTTTTTTAGTATTTCATTTTCTCACAAGAAAATGTAGCAGAAGAGGAGCATGAAGACTATGAAGGAACAAGTCAGTAGAATATAGAGACAAGGGAGAAGATTGAAGAAGTCAGCTTTTTTAGAGTAGAGCTCCTCACTCTCTTTTACTTTTTTACACACAGCAGCAATTACTCGTCATCATGATCATCATCTTCTCCTCACATCACAATCATCATCATCTTCCACCACACCATACCACCACCACCAAACAGCAAAAAAAAAAAAGAGTGGCAGTAGCAGCAGGAGCAAAAGTATTAAAAAATAGGCAGTAGAAGTAGCAGTAGTAGAGTTTTTTGGTGGAAAAAATATATGTATAAGTTGTTAAAGTGGATTGAAATGAAAGATGATGATATCGATGATGATAATACGGCTGGCTCTGGCTCTACTACTCTGTTCACTTCTCGCAGAAGTTTCTTCTTCTTCTTGTGATGTGGTGGTGTGGATTGGATTGGAGGTGGCCTGGCCTGCCAGAAGAGAAGAGAGAGATGGTGCCTATGCCTAGTAGAGTGCCTTATGCTTATCTATATTATGGCAATAATATATTATCATGGTTGTGTGTTAACAAAAATGTAGCAGTATGTAGACTGTCGTATAAGTATGTAATATGATGATGACTTGACTTGATTGCTAGTGCTGCTGCGCTATACTACTCAATTGTGAAAGAGAGGCGAAATAATAAAAAAGAACAAGGCGAAAAGATACTCAGAGGAGAGGAGAAGAATATTGTATGGAGGAGAACATGGGTAAAATGTAGCGGTGATGGTTGTACGTGTATTTCTCTCCTTTTATTCTTAAGTCTTGAATGGCATATTGCTGGTATGAGAGAAGTGTGTGTGTGTGTGTGTGTGTAAAGTTTCCTTCAAATAAATCCTCTTTCTATTTTTGCCTGCGTGTGCAGCAAGTATGTGTATTTGTGTGTGTGTAGATGAAAAGCATGAAAACTGTTATGTGGAAACTATAAACTAAGAAGAAGAGAATGTAATGTTGTTTAGAGCTGTGTATGGAGAGAGCATGGATGAGAGCGAGAACTTTTGTGTGTGTTGAAATGAAACAAGAGAACTCTGAAATTTACTTGTAGGTATTCCATTCTGTGCATCGGTTGCATAAGAAAACGAGAGGAAAACCAAGTCAAAGGATCCATCGGATTGGATCATATCATTATGCAGTGTAGGTATCTTGTGAAGAAGTAGCGGAAGTTAACTTGTTTGTCTTGGGATTGCAGACAGGCTATAACCTCTAAACTCGTTGACCGCTTTCACTTCATGTCTTCACTTCTGGTCATGTTTCATGATTTATAAAAATATGTACAAGTTGCTTCAATAATTTCATTTCTACACTTTATGATCTTTAGCCAGAGAGTTATGTATATAGCGGTGAAAATAAAAAGCGATCACATATAAATTGATGGGCGTTTTCTAAAGAATTAGGAGACACGCTTCCTAAAACTAATTAATGGTGTGCATTAAATAAAAGTACATGATTTCTTAGCGTTTTGGTTCCATGTTGAGAAAAATCATTCCGCTACTTCAACACAGCATTAATTTTTAGTTGCACAGTTTATTCTCGCTTCTTTCAACGTGTGGTGGTGTGTGCAATATAATGCATATTACATGTTACATTACAAGAGAACAGAGGTCTTCACTCTTCTTCACACACTTATGCAGCAAATACAAAAATAGTAACCGAACAATGCACAAAAACCACCACCTATCACGTACGTACATACTTTACAAAACGATGGCCAACCAACATTACCAACATAAGAGTATGCATGCCCATCCTTTATACTAAAGTTATACAATATGAAAAACTTTTGTGATCATGATGATGACGAAGATCCTTGCATACACAAGAGAGTGGAAGGTTTTACTTGTGTGTAGTACATACTTATGTGTAAAACCATGTAAAACCCTTTGCTCTCTGATGATCATATGAAAATGTAAAAACGGTGGTTGTGCGTTCTGCCATAAGAGCACACACATAATAGGTATGATGTGAGCAAATCTGCTGCTGCTGTGGAATAACAAAAATTTAATATTCCGTTTTTCTGCTTGGTGCTTACCTTTCCATATCATCACATCATATTTTGTTGAGCTGCTGCTGTTGTTAACTCTTGATGATGATGGTATACCCCAAAGAGTGGACATTTCTTTGCACAAAAAGAAAGCATACACAATACACATACTTAAAACAGCAGCATCATCATCGTATTACCACCAGTAAGAGAGATACACATGATGTGTTTTGTTGCTGGTTTGCGTTTGGAGGTGGTGTGTGTTAACTTACTTTTAAATGAGGATTAGCATGAATACCTATAAGGCACGTAGCACTTATAGGCAGGTAGGTACGTGCAAAACAGTTAGGTGTAAGAAACATAATCAAGTACCTAAAGGAACACAGCTGCATTTTGTGGCGGAGAAGGAATCGACCAGCAGGAATCTGTTTCTATCCTCTGCACAAACTAAGGAAAGGGCCACACACTCCTACTTTTAATGCTAGCAAGTGGCAATACTCATCAATGCTTTGGAAATAATAAAGTAGTTTTGCAGGGCAAAATAGCATGTACTCCTGTCGTAGGATTTTTAATACGGTGGAACTAAAGTAGAATTGGACTCGGACTACATACAAAACCAACTATTATATTTTTTGGGATATCCATCCAATGTATCAAGGGGAAAAACTGGCGAGGAACAAGTGAACTCGCACTTTGTTCAACAGCCAACTACACACAAAGTGACAGAAGACACCGCTAATTTCGAAGGAAACTTTTGGGGAAATATGGATATTAGATGGGATGGGATATGTGGTGGAACACATCCCGGTTCTCTGTCTTTGTGTGTGATGGAGATGTTAGCTGGTGAAAAAGAGACTGACGATGAGTGAAAGCACGACAATGATTATCCGTGCGTGTGTGTGGAGATGCTTTGTGATGCATGTATGAATAGTATGTTGTATTATATATGGTTGACTTTATAGGATTCCAACTTTTCCTTTCTCTCACTGACCACTTCAGCATGTCGACTACCACCCACGCCACACCACTCACCACATAGCTTTTTAAGCTTCTCTTGGGTATGGATTATCTTTGTTCCTTTTCAGCAAGTGCTTTCTACCTGCGTGCAAGTGCCAAGCTGGCTCAAAAGTTGATGATGCTTTCCACTTCCGTTTTGCACAAGGACAAATAAAAACTTTTTGGCGAAACTACTGCCGCAACTCATGAACAAAAGGATTTTAATTGCCAATGCGGTACACGAAAAAATGGAATAAAATACAAAAATATAAATAAATACATAGCACACTCTTCAACATTACAAGGCAGGGTTTCTTTCAAAAAATGAGTCGGGCTTGAGAATGAATCCAGTATTCCTAGCAATGAGAAAAAAGAGAAAGCATTAAAACATTATTATATGCATTTTTTAGCAGCAAACCAAAAATATTATGCTTTGTACACTTACCCTTGAGAATCTGATGAAACCGGCCAGTCCTCCACACTGGGTGTATTTGTAATCCCAAAGGTGTGCCAAAGAACCACATCCGTGTTCACAATATTTGCAGATAAATTTGCATTTGCCCAATCCCACAAGCCATCTCCTTTCATCCAAAGACCACTAGCAAATATTTGGTCATCATTATAAGGCAACGCCCACACGTTGTAATCACTCCAGTTCATTGTCGTGTTGCTTCTTAATGGGCTATCTTTCTTGAGCAATAGGGGAAAATTAGTGTCTCCTTTTGGAACCAGCTTCCAAGATACTGGACCTTTAGTTACTGGGTTGGGAGCACGATTTGTGTTGACAATTTTCCATGTTCGACCGGTACTTGGGGACGTGTTTGTTCTGGCTTGTTCTACGGTTCTGAGTAGAGTGTCTTTCCGCATGATTCCATTCCCGTAGGGATTACTTGGCGAACCAACTTCACCTTCTAGTGGAACAATATCCTGGAATGCTACAGAGTTTCTCTCTGAATCCACATCAGCGTCAATCCGCACAGAGAAAAAGTATTGGCTAATTTGTGAGTAGACTTGGGGTGACATGAGATTCCCGTATGGAGGATTTTTCACATCAATTCCCATCAAGTTTGTATTCTTTAATCCAGTTAGTTTCACACTTAACTCGATTGTAGCGTCCTGATAAAAACGCCAGGATATCCAGTAATCGGAATGACCAAGCGTTGCTAAAAAGTTGATGGAAAGACGTTGGGATCTTGTTACAGCGGTTTTATCATTGGCGCGATCATAGTGTGCCCAAAGTGGGCCAGCGTCTTCTTCAACGATGCAAATGGAGTCTTTCAAAACCATAGGATCCCCAGCGTCATTTTGAATGGTCATGTCCATATAGCGGGCTTCCCCAACACAAAATGTATCCCGAGGAAGCTGGGAAGCACTAGAGCCTAGTTTGAATTCCCCCATTTCCAAAGACTAAAAAGAAAAGTTTCATAAAATTAACACCTGGTTAACTTTAGAACGCGAATTTTCCTTAGTCACTTAAATGGCTTACCTTTTTGCGATGGTATGGTGGCCTTGGATCTCCATACGTCACCAGAATTTCCGACAACGACATCCTGTAAAGTACAGGACGAGCTTCCTTGTCCTGAATATACTTGACATGATGGAGAATCACACCCTCCCGACCACTGTATCCAATACGCATTACAAAATTATGCCAACTGAGCTTATTCCCATGCAGTTTAAAACTTGGTCCAGATGGTTGGGAAATCTTAATTGGGTTCAAATTAGTGGTGATCGCGTTTAGTTGTCTTTCAGGCGTTTTATCCTGGTGATAATTTGCTGTGGCCTTTGGCACCGAACTCGCCCTCCTGTTTGAGTTCTCCCGAGAGAAGCCACTTTGACTAGGAACGCTCTCAATGCCACGCACAGTGTTGGAATGAAGGTCAACATAAACCACAAAGTCCAATGGATGTGCTGAAAGTTGCATGTCAATTTATAAAGACCATATAGCATTTAATTTTGATCATTTGAGAAAATGGCTGCTACTAACCATAAAAGTTGTCCTCCGCTGACTCTAAACCGTAAAAGTAAACTTGCAGCAACTTTCTAGCTGCGGCATAGTTTGGGTTATCTGCAACATATCCTGCGTCCCTAAAAGAATTTTATATTTCCAAACACAATAATCTTAACTATGTATTCTCCCAAATCCATCATGTCATAATTCAAGTTTAAATGCAATTAGCTGTACCAAGTGTCGCAAACTATCTGTGACATATTATAGCCAAGATATTGAACTCTTTTGATCACGTCCGGATGTCCAAATGCAATATCCTCTGCAGAGATAACATCATCCATTGAGACTATTGAGCCGACATTCTTCACTTTATTCCAACCTTCCAATGTGAGTTTGTTTAGATTAATGACGGCTTCGTAATACTCGTATGTGTATGGATCGAAAAGCATTGCATAAACTCTTCTGTTGATGACTCCAGCAGACATTACGCTCACATCATTGTTTTGCAAGAAGGATCGCAAAAGCCTGGCTTTTTCGGGTTCCTTCAAGGTAATCCATTTGTACTTCCAATTTGTATAGCCCCTCAAAGATTGAACAATGAATTTGGCGAGACGAATTTCAGAGGAGGTAAGAGGATCCAAAGGATGTTCCGTGATTTCTAAGCATTATAAACATTAAAATATATTTAAATCTCGTATAGAAATTAAGCTTATTTATACGCTGCAATTTTGCAGTTTTGTTAAGCCTTGTATACCACTTTCTAGAAGGCCAGCAGTATTCTGTCCGGTTATGTAGAGTTTCGTAGGTTGAGTGAGCTGTGCCCTTTCATTATCTTTGGTGAGGGATGAATCAACTGAACACACGCACAAATAAGATATTCGTTAAACCAAGTGAATCTTTCAATAAAAGGTTAATTTGGCATACCAGTTTGCTGCTTCCTTAAATGACTTGTCACCATTCCTTGAGTTTCCAGAAATTGTGTGGCACAAATTAATGCTAAAATTATTGCCACACCATTCCCATAATGTTGGGTTGGCAGTGGCAGTTTAAATATAGCCATTTGAAAATTCATTTATAAGAACTTTGTTACTGATTAAATATTTGATTAAACTACTAATAAGCTATTTTGGACATGATGATTATGATTGATGCATCACTGCTTCACAACTGAATGAAAATGAAGGGATGCAGAGGAACAAGCCTGTATTACTAAAATGGTTTCATGGTTTCATCTCATCTTTCACTACCATCCTATGAAAAAGGGTGACTTTATTTCTGAAGCAAGAGATTACGGTACTTTCTTCTTGTGCAGGTAGGTCATAAAAATAGAACAAAGAGACAATTTCATAGATAGGTCATGAGGCAGGAACTAGGTTTCCGATTGAGATCACGGATTGTCCTTGAATAAAATACTTATGAGAAAAGTGTGATGAAAAATCTGTGGAAAAAAGTCTTGTAATGATATGTTTCATTCATGTTTAAAATGCTCATATATATTTGGGCCATTTATTTCTCAAAAATTATTTCATATACACTTTAAATAATAGTTAACAGTTATGTAAATACTTTATTAGCACCAAAAATAACAAAAAAAGTTGTGCAACGATTAACGATGCAATTCTTCAGTCCCAGAGACTTGGAAGCTGGATCCCAAAAGTTGATGAGGTTCTTTGGACTGGTACAGCTCACTACGAACAGTATTTGGTCGAATAAATTGATCGGGAACTGTTCCTGCATGCGGTGTAGACTCAACAGTAGTCTTTTGGACGTTCAAATGAAGAGGCAGGTCTTCAACTTCCTGAACAACGTTTTTCCCAAGATCTACGAATGCTACGAAGGGGTACGGATGGGCTGGAGAAAATAGAAAAAGAAAACTTTATACATTTTATATAAAGATTTTTAAAATGTAAATACTGTAGATTTTAATACTCACCATAAGGTAGTCCTTCTTCTTCACGAAGCCCGTAAAAGTAAATCTGTACAAGTTTTTCTTTATGATTTCCTGATACAAATCCGGCATCCCTGTTATAACCCAGATTATGATATTACACATTTAATTTTCTCAAAAGTTGTATTTGAATGATTGTGACAATGTTTCACACTCACCATACGTCGGGCACCACCTCATAAATTTGTTCGTAACCGAAAGCTCGGATTTTCTCTTGTACCTCTGTATTTGCCAATGCCACTTCTCCAGCAATCACTTTCTCTTCTTGCGTAACGGTTCCAGTGCCAGTAACGGGAGTACTGCTCCTTTCATACTTTCCTCTGGTCCAGCTTTCAACTTTGAGTGTGCTCAAGTTAACC
>JAQIXX010002106.1:0-27026 GCA_034700605.1 Willowsia nigromaculata
GTAGTGGCAGTAAGTGAACGGGAGAAATCCTCTCCATTATTCAGCATTCCGATCTTTCTTACCCTCTTCCAGTTTTTTCCTCCTTTCACCACCACACACGCTACTTGTCCTACCACTACAACTTTTGCAACTACCGATCCTTTTCTGATATTCTCAACAACACCACTTGGTAATCTTGTCCGGAGAGATCGTGGTCTTTCACTTGAGAATAATATGCAGAGAGGCGGTAAAAAAGGAGTCCAAAAGAGGAGAAAGTGTATAGCCAGAAAAACCAGCCAATGATGGGAATTGGAGATATCACATCTTCCACTATGTGTACTATACTTTCATTCATATGCTTCATGTAAAAAAAAAAGTTTTCTAGTTTTTGCCAGTATACACTGCTGTCTGGTCTCTTATAAATGTTTGTGTGCGTGAATTTTAGTTCTGAAACCTCTATCCCAGAACTAGAACTACCCACCACATTCATCTTGCATGACAGAGTAGCGTGCCAAGAAAAGTCCAGGTTAAAAAACATGCACCATTCTAGTCTAGTTTGAGATAATATGGGATGTCCCGAATCAGCTTGACGATGACAGATTACGCGGATTTTGTATTTTCTGATAAGTTTTTAAACAAATAATAAATTGCATTATTCACTGAAACTATAGAACAAAAAATGACAACCGATTCATAATCTCCGAACAAGATATTTTGATTTTCAGAAAACTGGGAAGTTCAAATACTCATAATTACATGTTTGTAAGCGGAAGATGCTACAAATTTTATTTCGATTGTGGGTTGAATGCTGTGAGAAAAAATATGAAAGGACGAAACTTGATGGTCGCGTCTTTTACTGGTACATGTGTAGGTACCTATATAACTTGCAGTGAATAATGTACATGGATGTGTAAGAAGAAGTATAGCTAAGAAATACAAGTGAACCTTTAAGTTCAAAGTAATTTAATAAAAGCCTTTCCCGCCTCTTCCCTATTCATTTTGTAGCGGACGTCATCCGATGATTCGTTTAACGACTCTCGTGGGGTCGAGGATGGAACGTGATGATTTCTAGAAAAGAAGTGGTAATTGCATTAATTACCGATTTCTCAGACCATTTTCACGGCTTTGCTATATTACTAATTGTTGATTTGCTGGTCCCTCGCCGGCAATTTTCACTGAAGTTAAAATATTGCCGTGAATGATGAGACCAAGTATGAAAGTGTGTATCACGTTATTTGTTACTAGGCATGATTCTTTTGCCTCGGAATCCCTATACATTTTATTTTTGCTTAGATTGTAGCTGTTTTCCCTCAGATCTAGGCTATATCCCGCCCGAAATTCTTCCTAAGACTTATGCTGCATTGAGGTTTGGGATTCACCGAAAGTAAAATAATTATATTAAACCTCAAGCCTTTACACAGAGATGATAATAAAGGAAACAGGAAAATATCCAGCGGGCTACATGTTTCAAGTAAGTTACGTTTTATCCAACAGATCCTGCAACTTCCAGTTTCCAGCTGCAAAATAACTGTACACGTACGTACTTCACTCACGTCATTCACCTACGTGTGTGGGATACTCCATATAGCATATTGACTGGATTCACTTTTACGCAGTGAGAGACTAAAATTTACGGTTACTACCACCCCCTTCGAACCAAACGGAAACAAGGGAACTGATTTTTGTTGCCTCTACACGGCCTGACCGGTCGGAGTAGACATGCTCTTCCGTGTAATGATATAATGCGAGACGACATGAATCTCTAAAATGTAGTAATGCGTCACATTGACAGGCTTTGAATGTTTCCTCAACTTATCAATGGAATGATCATCATGGGATACTGGGTTCCCTTCCATTATACTATTCTAACCAGTACAAGTAAGATTACACCAAAGTTAAATTGAAACCAAATAAGGATCAACAAAGAAAAATGCGCTTGCTTTACAGCTTCTTGTGTGATTCATAACACTAGACAATGCACTTGTACATTTCAATCTAGAAAAAAATCCACATTGTCTGAGCTACATTTTTATATGGTGTCTTATTGCACATTTTTATTACTATTAATCGGAGTGTACATTCTCGCATAGTACATGATGATGGTGTTTCAACAAACCAGCATTCTTTTGAATCGTGTGAGTGTAACGTGTGGTCTTTAAAAGTCTCAAGTTTCTTTGATGAACCAGCCCATTTCCAAATGAAAACACAAGCAAACAGCCATAATTTACACGTTGTGGTCTCACCAGACAAGACATCAGACATTTTCAGTGTGGAAAGTTGCCTCCAGCCAGGTAAACTATGGGCTCATGGAATCTCACCTGGGAACAATTCTCAAAACAAAAAAAAAAAATGTTTTATTGTTCTCGACTCTCACTTGCGTTGTAGGTATGAAAGCAACTTTTTTTCTGTTTTCCTCTCTCTGCTCGGTTTGCGTTGGTACACATAATATGCTGCAAGGGAATGTAAATTCATATTCTCATCGCTTCTATGAACTTTAGAGACCTGGGTTGCGCAAATACATTTCTATATATTGAATTGGTGCTGCATGCACGTACACCATTTCATTCGTTTATGGTGGTGGTGGGATGATACAAACTCGGAATTTATATGGAGCCACACCATTTTCCGAATCTGCTTGTGGTTACAATTGTTCTGATTCTTCTTAATTCTGCAAATGAGAATGCATCTTCACAGATTTCAAAAAACGCAAGAAGGTGGACATGTCTCTTAAATTATAACAAATGGCTATAATTTTTTGTGTATATGAGCAATTTAATGCTATATGCTCCAGGTACACTAAATAGGATCAAAGGTCGGAATGAATTCTCACGAAAAGAATTGGAAATACATGAGACAATATTAAAATATGTTAAAATGTTATGCACTTTTGCTTCACTTGCACATATGTAGTGAGATATTTATTTCTCTTAAAAATGAAAAAGGTGTGCGAGTGAGAGAACCTGATAAATTCCCCATTATCATTTCAATTCAAAAATTTATACCGAAAAGGTAAGCCACCTAGGCAAGACGATCCAACCCTTCTTGTGTACAGTAAAGTAACGCTAAGCATTATGTAATAATACAAATGGCAACAGCATCCGAGGAAAGAGAGCGAAAAAAGGAGTTTTTTTTTGTGGAAAGCCTTTTGTTGAAACTTTCACAAACAGTAACTGAACAAGCACACGTACCTGACAGGGCATTATATAAGACTGAACGTTTCTCGAGCACGCGATTCACACATACATGTAACCATATTGCGAACAACTAGCAACCGCTTTATATCAGGCTCAAACCAGCCCGTGCTCTGCTCCCACTCAGGTACTATTTTGTGTCGACTCTTTTCTCAAGTAGGATCATCCAAGTTGAAAATGAGGTGAGACGAGAAGACTTCAAAAGCCGTGTACTTCTTGGTGAAAAAATACCGGATGTAAGCAAGATCCTTTTCCTTTTATGATATTACTATCGTGTAAAGGCACAACAAAATATATATATACCAGATAGTCCCGTCCCGCCTATCTAACCGGACAGGTTTCATTGAATTAAGGCATGCACATATCCCACTTTTTTTCTCGCAGACGAGCGAGTAACGTAATATTATTATGATGGGGAAACATGTCCCTAAAAATATGTAGCAACCTTCCGGTGGTCTGCTCGGTCGCTATTCTTGTTCAAAGTAGTAGTTCACATTTTTTCGATCCTCTCACTTTCTCTTTTCTACTCCAAAGCAGAATCACTTTTCGCTTCGTTTCTCGATTCTCGACTTTTGAACTCGCAACCAGTGAATAAAGATTTGCTTTGAACTACACGCAACCGAGAAAAGGTACACAGACGAAAGCCAAACTGAGGAAGTTGAAAGGAGAAATAAGGGAAGGTTAAAGCTAAGCTACATATAATGACGATTTTCCTTTGAACATTTATGACACTATATAGCACACTCCAGCACTCCACTGTACACTTTCTGGCTTCGTTCTACACAGTGGTGGCAAGGAACCAGCAAAAAAAAGTTAATACCCGCTCCAGAACCGTTTGTGTAAAAAAGCGTGTGTGTGTTAAGTGAAGCAGGCCTGGAAAAGAAGAGTGAATTTCATTCTCGTTTGCCGTTTCTCATACTGCAGCATCCCGCAGCTCACAACAACAAGCATTTTTTTCTGGAGAAAACGGCAAAAAAGGATATACATAATGCAATGTAAAAGTACATATATTAAAACTAAACCATATTCCGTTCTTTCCTCCAACAGCAACCGGCGACAAGGGAAGCTTGAATGTTGAAGATGGAAAAAGTAATTTTTTCATGGGTGCATATTTCTTCTCGATCCGTTTGATAGAAATGGTGCCGTTGAGGTAGAGGTAATGCTGCTGGTTGGTGGTGATCAAGGATTTAACCAGGCACCGTCTACTAGAGCATTTAGCACATTGTAAATATATCATAGTGCATTTCTTCAAACCAAACCGCATGGAGAAAACCTCATGCATCTTGGCGATAAAATGTATTCATTCATTCGCCTTTAAAAGACGCTAGTCGTGTTTCTTTAAAAAAAAACATAATATAATATTAGCATGTCACCTTTTCATCCGATCCAGTCGTTTCTCCTATTGGAGTGCCGGTAAAGAGGAGAGACGCAGTGTAGGATGCGGAGCCATGTATTTTCCAGCCCGAAAAATAAAATATCCTCTTGTCCTGACGCCGCGCATTCTCGACACCAATGGAAAAAGGATTTGGGTTTTACCGCATACAAGTAGAAATCCTTCTCAATGCTGATGGTGAACAGAAAAAGCGTATTTTTTACTTGGCATGTCTCATTTGAAAAGCAATATGAAATTGAGAGAATTATTCAGAAAATACTGTACACCATCCCGTCATTCCTGGCTTCACTTTTATCCCTGTACTCTTTTCATACCTGCATAACATTGGTAAATGTTTTCAGGGTCTTGACATCATGTAATATTATTCACTGCCGTTGGTATTAAGAGAAAGTGGTGGTAGGACAAGATGAAGTGAAGATGAAACGGTACGAATTTGATTTGAGATTCTCAAATTGAGAAGAGAACGGGAAAAGGAAGAAAATCCCATTTTTCTGGAGCAGGACATATGATAAAAAGCTATGCCAGCAGAAGCTCCTATTTCCTACTGTTGGCACGCAGTACGGGTCAGGTTTTGTATCTTGTTTTCGTACTCTAAATTCAGTTTCAGATAAAACATTACATTATGCATTCATGCTTCTTCGTTTACTTTCCTTTTCCCTTTTTCTACACAAGGCAAGCAATATCGTCTCCGTTATCTGTGTTCCGTGTACGTTTAAAAAATTTTCCACTCGGTCTGTTTGCGTACACAACAAACAAGAAGGAAACCTACTCCTATTTTAGCATTACCGGTAACTGAACAGATATGGTTAAGATGTATCACTATGAATTCATAGCCATACATTCTATACAGTTAAATGTGGTGCGCATTTAAAAAATAATGGTTTCTGTATTTACATTAATATTATACAGTTTATTTTGTTTACATGCTTCAGTGAGTATATAGGTCTGCGCACTTTATGCAACGAAATTTGTGCCTGAGCATGGCTCGACTACTGTTCTCCTTCCATTGTTTTATCAAGGTTGGGCAACAAAGAAATTGAAACTGCTTTGATGTTGGCATTTCTGATTCATTCAAAGATTCATTGGAACAAACGCCGGATGCGTGTTGGCGTGAGAAAGGGGGTGACAGTATGATGATGATCCAACAGAAACCTGTTAAGCGCCTTCCCGGGAGAAAGCAAATTTTCTTTGCAGTGAAAACTATATCGTATCGCAAAACTTTTTTTTTATCTTGTCTCCTAAAAATTTTATAGAAATGGTGGAGAGATATGATAATAATAGAAAAGTTTTTAAAAGCCTGTATACATCTTTTAGTTCTCTGCCTCTCTTTCCGGGATCAATTGGCCCGTCTGCGAGTTTCAATTGGTTTCGTATGTAAAGAAAGCTTCTCTGTAAAGTGGAAAGAGTAAAGTTTTTTCTTTACTTTTTTCTTTCAAGATCCAAAACAACCTTTGCTTATGGTTTATATGTTACTTCCTTCCAATCAGGTTGAGTGAAGGAACGTAGGAGTAGGAAGCGAAAGGAATTTGAGTTTGCTCATGGTTTTTACTTCCTCTTGGCTATCCTTGGAAAATTGAGCACTCGAAATACACATTATTGGTCTGTTTGTATGTACCATATGAGAGTCAGAAGATGTTTCCACTTACTTGCACCCTTCCGATAAACTGCATCCCGTTTGTTTAAGCTACAATCATGTATCATGTATGCACGCAAAGGTTATACGAATCTGGTTATAGGATCGATAAACTTTCTATACTGACATCTTGATTTCGTTGTTTGGATGATGGCTCTATCATTCTAGTTGGTAGCATGAATATCACAAGACTGAGTAAAGGAAACATGTTGAAATTTTTTATTGTATACAGATTTCTCATAAAAATAGCATTACTCCTTCAAAAGTTTTCCCTGGATGATGGCTAACTGAAATACTCGATGGGACTGAGAGGTAAAAAGGCTATAATGGCAAGCTTTGTACAGTGAAAACAGAGACTGCCGACTCTGCAAAACTTGTCTCTTATGCCAAGCATCAAACGCATATCCCATACTAGAAATTCCGTTTTCTACCTCGATTTAACATTCAAGCAATTTACGTTCAGTATACACAATGTTTCTATCTCGCTTTATAAGATTATACAGAACACACACTACTGATGTTATTTTTGTATGCAAACTAACAAAGAGGCAGTGATCATCAACATCCATGTCGTCAGTTAAGAACCCTCACTACTTCTCCCCTAACACTGAAATAAAAGAAAAGTGATGGATAAAGACGCAAGTGAGGGAAAGCGTCTGAATCGAGTAACAAAAAAACCAAAGGAAAACTTTGCTTTTTATGCTTGGTGAGGCTTCCGTTTCTTCATTTCTCCTTTCCAGGAATCACTTGAATTGAACTACTTGTTCGAATATCACACCAAGTTGTCTCTAGTATTGTTTCTGACGATGCTTCAGTTTGAACTTTAAAATCATATGCAAAAATAGAATCTTTGTATGTCTTGCTCAGCTTTTTAAAAGGTTATTTTCTCCATCAGTATTTCGGCCTTTTGTATGAAATATTCAATAAATTACATTCACGGGTCGGCACTCTACAGCTTATGGATGTCATTAGGTGAAAGTATGAGGAGGAAAAAATATAGTCAAGTGATATTATCATTATCAATTGTCAACTCGTTTCTCAACTTTCTATAGAAATCCGTAGTAGTGTGGGCAGACAAAAGAAAGCTTTCTCTAAGGCTTCACGTTTAGCTAATGTTTATTACGTCTATGATGATTATAGTTTGGATGAAAAACGCATGACTATGTGATTAGATTGAATGTGGCTATATCTGCATTTTTGAATATATAAGAAAAAGAAAGTTAGAGTTATAAAAAGACTCCACTTTATATTCGACTTTTGTGTGCTTGGTTTGCTTTCAAACTGAAAGACGAGAAAGAGAATAAGAGTGCGTGAGAGGAAACGAGAGAAATTATGTTTTATTTGCTATGCCAGACCGAGTTTTCACCTCACCTTTCACATTTCCTCCCAGTGTCTCCAGTTTTTACACACATGGTTGACAAGCAATAAATGAAAACCGTGTCTACAAACTTAAGGATGATGAAATAAGAAGTCACATTCGCCTATGGATATACAACTTCCTCATGAGCGAAATTCTTCAACTTGAGAAAATATTGTGTATTAGCGGGCTTCTTTTTGCCTTTTTAACTAAACTCTGCCAGGCCACAATATGCTGAAAAAGGGGAAAGACTTCCAATTGAATCTTCGTTCATTTTGCTTCGTCAAGACTTCATTAGCATTTTCTAGTAATTTCTTAATTCTCTTCTCTCACCTTCCCATCTTCCATCTTGTTCACTGTGAATTTTTCCAGAAAAGGATAGACCCGGGAGAAATCTTTTAGTGTGCACACAAGCGGGAGGTGACGATTCAACGGAAGAAAGCATAATTGAAAAACTATACTAAAGTCTGTTGCTCTGCTTATCATTCCTTCTCCGGTTCCAAGTCCCGCCCGATTGCAGAACAGGTCGGTGAACACAAAGAAAGAGTCAGACGGAAAATGGCTTGCACTTTCGTAGTGTTAGACCTACACTTTTGGTGAGTTTGTCGTAAAGATTTTGTAGAGGCTTTTTTGTGGTTCCATATATAAAGGCATTCCTTTGCCTCCTTCATCTTACATGCTCTGTTGACTATGAACAAGATAGATATTTCACGTCGCCTCAAGACGGAAATGATGGTGATAACAGTGGCGGTAAAGTGGAGAATATAATATGTACCTAGTCAATTGTTCTTTTCTTTCCAACGAACCAAATAAATCGTTGCGTCTAGTCTACAGTCCCAATGCATATTATGAAAACATATATAAGTAGTCAAGTTGCTTGAAAGTAGTTACTAGTCAAGAACGTTGATAGTGCATTACACTTTGTTGCACCATACAACCGTGTGTATTTCATTTCTTCACTTTTTATTGCTGATATCTTATCTTCCCCAATTTTTGGGCTTTGAGGGTTACGACAGATTTTCTCCACACAAAAGGAATGAATTGAAAGTCATTCAAGCCACTTTAAATGGGACTAGTTGTTATTATGTAATGTTGAAAGAGTAGTAGTGACAGGGCAAGGAGTCGAATCTGTCTGAAAATTTCAGTTCTTTCAGATTGAAGGAGTGAGAAAAATTTGGTGAACTTAGCATCCTACCTTCGTCGTCGTTAACATAAATTGATTTTGGAAGCAAGGCTTATGGAATAAAAGAATTCGAAGCATTGTTACACATGATAGCTTCCAAATCACTTTCGCTATTGCTTTCAGTACAATTCTCTTACCGGACAGTTTATAGCTGTTATTCAGATGTACGAAGCTTTACAAAATCTTAGAGCGCTACTTGTGGCTGTTGGTTTTCGGCATTACGACAGTGACGAAAGCTAAAATCAGACTTTAGACTTTTCAGAGTTTTCTTTCATCAAATACTAATTTTAAGGTACAAAATCAAAATACGAAATAATGATTTAAAAAATGTGACTACTTGCAAACTCTCTGGTTGTTGGTTGCTTATGTACAGATACGCGCTCCATTTGGCACCAGCAACCATTTTGTTACAGAAGGCAGTTACATCACGTTTTCCCCACTAGCTTGTAAAGCAAGTTGTATGCAACAAATCTTTGGGCATTTCTTCAGAAAATGAGAATTGCTGTCGTATGAATACGGTTCTTTTTTCACGTATCGACCACAATAAGAACAGAAGTAAAATAAGCGAAGCGAAAAAGCAAGCATCAAACAAACTATACATTGTCGAATTAAATGACATCCAGCATGAGTAAAGCACGAACTCAGAACAAAGAGCATTGAAAAGACGGAAAACCGAGAAGAATGTATTGACTTTGTGGGTGAGTGAGAGCTGATGATAGGACATATTTGGTGACAAGATAGCAGTGACTTTAGAAAAGCTGACTGAATCGACAAAGTCAGCGAGAAGAAAAGAGAAAGCTCAAAATTGCTACTACTGAATCTTTATGAGGGTGACGGGCGTGTGGTTGCGTTGTTAGATGACAAACAAAAAAGGAAAAAAAGGACGGAAAGCATCGTTCCAACTCTTCACTCTTTTCACACAAAAAACAACAGCAGGTCATATAATATGAGTGAGTGGTTCTTGGCGTATGAGAATGGCTGTAAAAATAGTAAAGCGAATGGAAAAGAAGCTTCTTGTTGGATCCTCACTATCGCCATCAGTATGGCGCGGTCATCATCATAGTTGGTGAAAGCTTTTGTAGTTGTAGGAGTGGATGAAGCCGTACAAAGTAAAATGATGATGGTTGTGGCGGTGGCTAAAAGTGGCCCAAGTACTTTTCCTCCTTCTTCCTGGTTCTTCGTTCAAGTAGATAGAGCACACATATGTGATACGTCGTCGTCTGCTCTTTCCCCCTTTTCCCCACGTCTCCTTATGACATCAACAATACACTCTAGAGAGTTTCGTCTATGTATAGTTGTCATATAAAAATTTTGATGCATATGAGCTTCTCTACCCTGAACACATAGTTAAAATACACAAGTCAAGTACCTGTGCTCAGACATTTATACGAAAATTTATTGTATAGACTAAAGGCAAAAAAACACAGTATGTTTTTTACCATCCGGTTTTCCATGCACAGAAATAAGGCTGAATTCAGAAAAGAAATATCTCTTGTTCATATAGTTTTTGTACTTATCTTATCGTTGTACGCTTATATTTGATACATTTTTGGCTGGAGGCAACTTCGTGGAAGAGAGCAAAAAGAGGAGAAAAATTCGAAGAAACAGGAGGAATCCGCTCACAAACACCATACGGAACCGCACACAAACTCGATCCATGTATATCTTCATTGGAATATTAGAAGGGCAAGTTGCCAGACACACGGTACGTAACAGATATCAGCCAGAGTCAGTGTGGGGCATGCAGAGGGAAAAGACTGACAAAGCGTGGAAGCAGTGAAGCCTAACCGTGTAAAAAAAATTGGTGAAACATCCAAAGAAGAAAAAAGGAGGAAATATGTTCTGCTCACTAGTATTTTCTTTGAGAAAGCAAGAAAGACTGTAGTATGAATAAAATCCGATCCAAATATACTGTATAACAGCAAAAGTAACAGCAGCGCGTTGTTAAACAATAAGATAAGTAGTACATCTATACAAAAGGGAAATTGTATGGTGGCTTGTAGAGATGCATGTGTGTGGTCGGAGGATAAAGTCAAGAGAGAAGAAAAAGAGGTGAAATGATGATGGGATATTGTGTGGTAGTGGATTGGATACAAGAGAAACCTTCCATGAAAATAAAAGAAGAAAAGAAAGGAAGCATCTAAAGAAATATTATACTTCCTCCTACAACACGCATTACGTGAGACCATGAGAGATAGGCTAGAAATGGAAAACCAACAGATATACGCTTTTTGAGTGTATTACACGCAGCAGTAATGAAGCAAAAGGTGGTAGGGAGAAAGAGAAACAAGCCGAAGCATTATGCTTGGCGATAGCTGCCTGAGAGAAAGAAGCAAGAAAAAAGATTTTTCCTCTCCTTAAATGTGTGCACAATGTGTGGACTTGGCTTATTACTGATATAAACAAGTAGAAACGATATAAAACCATGAGAGAATGCATATAAGAGGAAACACCTATAAACGAAGTTTGTTTTTTATTCCTGAAAAGGAGAGAAAGAGGTAGGGCAAGTTATTACCCAAAACTCTTAAGAGAGATACTAGAAGCACAGAGCAGGATATGGGCTGTGTGTGCCTTTTCCAGAAGGAAAACGACGACGATTCTAGCTCGTGTGGTATGATAAAATGTAGAACATATAACTGTACAGCAGCATCATTTTCTTCTGTCTGTCGACGGCTGGAATAGAAAGCCTGTAGGCCTAATTGGAAGGTTGGGACTCATCAAGCCGGTGAAAACGACCACTTCAACCGATTTTCCCCTTTTCTCTAAGCTCACATCTCCATCTAAAACCCATCTCGTTGCATTAGCACCATAGCATTAGAGGGGAAAGGAAGCACACAACCATAGCATAGACACACACGCTCTTTTTTACTGTGTCGTTGCTCCTTTTATGAATTCACTAAAAGCTGTTCTGTTCCATCTCCCACTACCGATTCCGTGCCGCTTTGAGTCGCTGTGTAATGCTAACATCAGGAAAAAACTGCCAACCAACAAGACCAAGTTTGATACCTTGCTAGATGGAAAGCGAGAGAGAGAGAGGTTTTAACTATTAAGGCTTCTTATCACACTTTCTTCATTGATATACGTACCTACGTTGGCGTTGGGATTTAGTGGATGGATACAACTATGTGTGTAGGTAGAGAGGAAAAAGTTGATTTTTATCTGGTATTATTCTTTGGCTGATGATGGTGGGATGGTGGTTAGAGGTGGCATGTATAATGTTAGTGAAAAGCTTCTTAATAAAATCAGTGAAAGCTTGTAAATTTTGAGGAGAAAAGAGAAAACGGGTTTTTAAAACATTATATTCTACTTGTGCGCATTCCTTGACGTTGAAATATATGTAGGATGATGGTGGCTGTAGTGATGATTGACCCGTCAGATATTTTTATAAATGGATTTTTATGTTTCATACGACTTGGCTAAATAGAGGGTGGATATATGCCAAGAGTGTTATATTGCTTATTGATTTGTTACTTTTGAAGGCGAAAAAAGTAATGATGAATATGCCATGGGTGAAGCATGGAGGTCACAGTTGTACGCAGTCGGCTACAATGAAATATTGGAGGAAAAATGAAAGAGGGCAAGAAATAATAGTTTTCTGCTTGTTTTCACCATTTCTGGGAAGACCAAATGGTGTATCGGATATTATACTGGTGTTGTAGTGTAGTGACATGAGTAGTGCAGCATAAATAGGGCTGTTATATCCATTCTGGTTGGCGGTATAAAATAGCCATAAAATCTCTTGGTTAGTGGAGATTACACACAGGAGCCAGATAGACCATCCTGCCCTTTTCCTAGTAATAAAAAATGTTAGCGAGGAGCGTGGTGATGGTGTTGCTGCTGTTGTAAGGGAGAAAGTAACAACAAGAAAAAGCATATGATATGCTTTTGTATTCACATTTGAGTTATAACACTTGCCGTAAATGGGGTTTTATACTGCCCTGTTTGTGAGTGCAATCGTGTGTTTAGCAGATAGAGTGAGTGATATGTAATGGATGTATGAGGATATGAAGCTGTCTAAACTATCCAAATTATCGTTGTTTCCGAGACGGCTTCATTCTTTATTGGTGGTCGTCACAATTTATAGGTCCGTATTCGAGATGATTCTGAATTGACGCCCATTTGGCAACTTCAAGGCTTATTTTTATACAGATACTCAATGTCGTTTCAGTTCACATTTAACAGGAACATGGGAAATAAGGTAAACAACACGTAAGAATGTTCTACAGGATATCAGTTTTGATGATCCATTTTAGTTTGCCCGGCAGTATAAAATCGTTTCCCACATACTGACAGTACAAAAAGGTGATATCATAAGGAAGACCGACTACGTGTCAGTTTTAATTTTACGCTAATCAAGCTGGCAAGTGCTCTGTCTCCCATTTCTCCTTAACAGCGACGACCTTGAAGTGTATGTGATACCTTCGAATGAAACTGATTCTCTCGCACAGATCAAAATTCGTCAAATATCACTCTACTTCTCTTTCCTATTTTGCTCCAGTTCAATTTTATTTTTAACTTAATTTTAAAATTATTTGTCTACTTGTAATACTTTATAAGATAGTTATTAAATCATTAAACCAATATCTTCCTTTTTCATTCAAAACTTCTGCTGAAAGAAACATATTTCATGCATACATATATATAAGTTGTATAGCTTTCTTTAAGTCTTTCTGAAAATGACGTTCCTTTTCCCCACTACTGTGCTCAGTCGTGCTGGTAGCAGAAGTGGTCGTGCAGCAAAAAAGAGAGAGAATTGAGACGAAAGTAGTCGTAAGCCGTAACTACAAGCTTGGTTATGCTGGATTGTTCTGTATTTCTGGAGAAAGAGAAGGAAAGAAAAATATTTATGCTGGTTTAAGTCTATACACTTATACAGTCGAATTCACCGCAAAATGCTTGTCGCTAGTCCGACCAAACAGTCTCCACCTGTTGAATTGCTGCATCTTTTCGGAGCTTTCTTCTGAGTTTATCTGTAGCAGCATATCTGTAGCGTTACACTTTTTCCACATAACCGTTTCCCCACTGATCCCATAAACCGACCAAACATAACATATATGAGATTGGATATATGAGGTTGGAATTGTATGTACTTTAAGAACAAATTATTAATTTTTGCAAGGACATTTATTTAACTTCAAAGTGCCTTCAAAACTCAACTTTCATAATGTTCCGAAACAAATTTGAAACTGCGAGTTGGAACGTAGTTCCTCCATTTTCAAAATTATCTTTAGAAATTTTTAATTAATCACCTGCTACTGGAGCTTTCACTTTCCATGCTAGTTGTATATCTGCTGCTTTCCCCACACTAAACGTTTTACAGGGTTGGCCATGGCATTGATATGAAAGTGAAAGTGTGTTCAGCTACGCCATCTGTGTACCTTAGGTTAATTAAGTGGTGTTTAATGCTTGCTTCAAAACATGTACCCTGCTTGATATCTTGCTTCTTTATGAGTAGATGGCTCTGTGTTTCTGTGAATAGCGTCACGCGCTTTTGGTTTTCAAGACTCCAGTGAGCAAGCTTTGCAGCAATATGCTTTGTACATACACACGTTTTATTGAAACTATTGAAATGGTCATGGCTTACAAGATATTTTAATTGTTGTCATTATAGTAAAATATTTAATCTTCCAAATTTCAGGACGGATCAACAGTGGAAAAGTCCATCTACAAACGTGTTGCAGTCGTGGAATATTTTTTCGACATCATTTACACAGTCCATGTAGAAACGGAAGCAAAGAATGGAAAACATGCGGGACAAAAAAGGACATATAGAGCCGTAAGTGTAATTACAACTGAATATTTAGCATAATGTCGAGAAAGAATGATAAAAGATATAAAAGTATATGTTACATTTATTGCCATACGTTATAAAAAGATAGTGTGAGCCCTCCTTTAAAAATTTAGACACGATTGAGGCAAGAAGGTAAATCAGAATATATCGTTTCCGTTTCTACTTGAATCTGTCTCTATTATGCAGATCACGGAGAAATATGCTTTTTTACCACGGGAAGCCGTAACCAAATTCTTGCTGCAATGCATGGAGTGTCAAAAGCGAGGAAGTCCCGGTGGTGGAGGGAACCATGGCGTAGCCGTAGCAGACACAAAAGTTGTTGCAGTTGACAGTTCAACTCCTTCACCGGATAGTAGTGGCACAACTCTTCTCACTTCTCTTCATCATCATCTACCCCATGAAGTAGGAAGTTCTGCCACACCATTATCAACCTCGCCATCATCCTCATCAGCCATAATTGGAGTAGCAGCATCAGCAACGATTACAACCACGGGAACACCAGAAACATCTCCGTTAGCACTGGCTACATCGGCAACTTCATCTTCCTCTTCATCATCCTCATCTTCTTCATCAGCGAATAATTCGAGAGCATGGAGACATGCACATAACCGGAACGCAAACACCAGCGCCACTTCAATTTCAGAATGCAACTATAATAACAATGGGAAGAGTTCTCCAACTCCTCCATTCGATATTAATTTCAGCCTTCCTTTCACCACCACTTATTTGAGACAACAGGAACAACAGCAGAAACAACAACTACAGCAAATGAGGCTACGCAATGGATTTAAGCAAGATCAAGATGATGATGAGGTAAGTTGAGCTCACTTGAAAAATCCCTCATTTTGTCTTTCCTCCCTTTTCATGGCTTTCATCATGATGCTCCCCGCTTTCCCAGACACACTTCTCATTTTCACTTTTACTACAATAAGCTTTCTTCGTCGTATGGGTGTCGGAGTTGTAAGCAATATGCCGCACTTTATATATCAGTTAGATTTATGAAAACTTTTCCCTGCAATCTTCTTTTCTGGTGAGGCACGTGAAATTCCAACTTTTCCTTGTTATCATCCCCAAGCATAATCAACAACCCAACTGAGAGCGTGTGTTGCTCTCTCGCAGTGCATATACTTTAGACTGGAATTCCCGCAAACACACAATATCATTTCATGTAAAATGCTTTCACTTTAAAACCCGTTTTGTTTCTCCTTGTCTCGAGACAATTTGTTAGGACGGAAAAGCTACCAGCTCACAAGCTCACCAACTACTCCTGTTGTTTTCGACGATGGTAAAAAAACGTATCATAGCCTTGTGCAAAGCAGCAAAATGGGTTTCTCTGTTTTTATTATTTTTGCCTTGTCCCCTTTTTCTAAGCTGTCAACCTTGGAATACTAGTGTACTCACATGTATGTGCTCATCTGTGGTAAGTAGCATTGGTTTTTTTGTCATTACATTTTCCTCTCAGCTAGAGTAAAGAGAGTAGGAGGAGGGATAAACAGAACAATGAGAGTAAACGAGGTAGTAATGCTCACTACTTTACTTTCGGAGAGTAGTTTTTAGCTCGTGTATAATTTAACCGAAAATTTCCTAGCGGCTACTCTTGCATGTAGAGAGTGTTGCATATACTCCATTTCCAACTGACTAATATCGTTACTTGAAATGTTGTTGATTCAAGTTGAATACTTCCGCTGGTTACTACTTTCTCTACTTTTCTCTGCTTCGACGATTGAATGAGCCCCTCCAGTATCTGGTGAAGGGAAAAACATACATAATAATATGGATTAGGACCGACATTAGGGAGGTTGACTTTCCCTCTTTTCTCCGTACACATATTCTGCCACCCAAAAACACTATCTCCTCAGATAAATAAAACTTGAGTAGAAAGCAAAGTAGAAGGAAAAGATTATTCATGGTAGACAACAAACAACGTGAACTGGAAAAGGGAAGGTGATGGCTACAACTTATACGTATGCATGCACGCATCACCCACAGAAAAGGATATTATCTGAGACAGTGCAGTTATGGCAAAATGCACGTACATCCGTTGAAGCTTTCACTGCGAAGACAATGAGTATCCTCCTTCCATGAGGAAAAGAGATGTGCGACCGAATAATAATCCATGGCGAGAGGGGATCCATGGTATGCGGAGGTTTGTGTGTGTGCTTATGCCTAATGACTTGGTTATACGAGAATGACACACGAAGGCATTCTCCATAATAAAATGGCTTGTGTCGCCTCATTCCATTTCTCTACTAGAGATGATATAATGTATATAGGTACATACGCATATGTATGATCAACTCTAGACTTTTATTAGGGAGGTAACATGGTATTATTTAATTCTTGCCGAAAATAGCTTTTCGTATCTTAACTTGGGCGTGTGTGGATTGTGGATGTGTTTGGTTTCACAATACTCTGTTTTTCCATGGCTTGTGTGGAGGACAAGGAGCAAACTAGGGAGTTCCTACACACTTTTTGCCGAGAGAAAGATAATAAGTCAATGTTCGGTGGAGACAGGCGACATTCATCCATGTGAAAGGACAACTCCTACCTACCACAGCCACTTTACTTAATTGCAAATGATCGTCTTTTCTCTATCTCATCATCACACAGGATCGACCAGATCTTTCCACACTTTCTTTTTTCTTTCTTTGTGTGAAAATGAAGTGGTATATGGTGGTCTAACTTTCACCTCGTGTTTATAACACGCTAGTGATGATGATGATGATGAACAACATCAAAATTGGTTACTCTAAAAAAAATAAAGACTTTCTACTAGTCTGGCATTATTCTCGGAAAATATAACCAACTTGGGTTAGTTGAAGAAAGAAAAAAATTGTGGCTATTCGTCGTAGAGAAAGTTCATATTTGTATGCACCGGAAATGTAACTTTAGTCTGTGAAGTTAAATAACAACAGCACTTCTTTCAGCCAAGCAATTTGAGTTTCACTGAAAAGAGAAAGTAAACCTATATTCCTTTGTATAAGAAAAAGGTAATGACATGCAAGACTACCACCTCCATCGTCGGCAACTGCTACTTGTTATTTTTTTCTCACTTCACTTTCACTACCTAGACGTTCCCATGTTATTTCTCTCCTTTTCCATTTACACCGTTTCATAATCATCATGAATACACTACCGCTGCTCCACCGTCACCATCATCTACCGCATGCTATGGTTTTCTCATCATCATTCTTACTTGGGGGATAAAACTCGTAATATTCGAGTTGACTACAGAGAACTGGGAACCTGCAATAATGATAAAAGAACAGCGCGTGTGGAACTGTAAAACACGAAACCTGTGATGGGGTGCAGAGAAACAAAGGGAAAAGGTAGTTGGGTCTGGCAAAAAAAAAGTCAGTGAGAACAACCGACTGTGCTGTTCTGTTCCGTTTGCCTAAACGACGGAAAAGAAAGTAAATATAATCTAGAAGTAGAACTAAAGCCAAAAAACAACCCGGCATCATCAACGCCAGTATTAACGACGTCTAAACCTTGTAAAAAGGTATGAAATAGGCGATACCTTCATTTTATATTACTACGACCACCCAACCAAGCATATACATAAACAAGAAGTAAGAAAATTGACGTTGTTTTAGTTTTAGCTTTGCATCTTTGGGGAACACGTCTACACTTTCTACAGGAATATTGCACTTTTGCATGTAAAGTAGAAACTGAAGGAGAAATAGGAAAAGTCTAGGACATGTATTTTTTTTTATCTTGTTGTACTATAATATTGTGATTCATGTTTTTATGCGTATGCATGCATGTTATGATGTTTTCCCGTTTTTTGTTCACTTTCATGCACACATAAAGTAAATGCATAACTACACAAAACGAAAACAAGAGCGATGGATGAAAAAACCGGATTCCGTGCAGAGATAAAAGAGAGCGAAAGAGAATAGACTGTTTTTTTGCCATTTTCGTCCTCTTCTCCCTGTTATTTCAGCTCAGCAGCTTGTTCGTGTTGCTGATATCATATTTGCCACGAGTAAGAGTGTTATGGAAAAAAGGATGGATGAACGAGCGAAAGGCACGCAAAAGAACCGTATCTAGAAATGAATATATATTGCTACCTTTTCTCCTATAAATATATCAACACATACAACAGGACATCGACATCACTGCCTACACATATATTGTACGGAGAATGAAACAAGAAGAGAGAGAGAGAAAAAGGAGAAATAGGATCGAGTTTGTTTTCATATGTGCGCTTTCCCTCTTGACTTTCTCCAAAAAACGTAAAGTGCCATTAGGTGTAATACGTATGCATGTGTACATGTGTGTGTATTGAGAGGGGAAAGGATCATTTTATTCCTGTGGCTGTTCTCCCTAGAAGCTAAAGTTCCTCTCTCTCTCTTTCGTTTCGCTTCCACTGTACAGACCTCTTTACTTTCATACTACTTTACTTCATAAGGGGAATTGAGAGAATGAGAGAGAGAACGAGTCACCATTTGCGAAGGGAGCACTAATAATGGTGTAGAGAAAAGAAGGAATGGGTTATATGAGCTTACTTTGTCTTGTGAAGGTGCTTATTACGTACATGTCTATGCCCACGGTTCTTACTCAGAAAAGAGGACAAGAGCTAACTGCAAGTGCGAGAGTGCCGCTATCAGTGATTTTCTTTTTACAGATAGGACTCCTGCAGACAGTCCCCTATTTACTGGAACGTAGAAAGAAAACAAGAGAAAATGTTAGAGGATTCAAGCACGCATGAAATATATGGTACATTGGCGTATCTATATGAGTCCACACGGCGCCTGTTGTTGCTTCGATCTTGATATGGAATCTGAGTTTGCTATGATGTTCCTCTGTTGTCCCTATTTCTTTTTTTGCTACTGGTTCTCTGTATGAACATTTTAGTGATAGATGTACTTCTGCCGTCTGTATACATACTTTACAACCCATATGAAGGAGTGCATGCATGTGTATGAATTTGAACCTTGTGTGCTTATTTGATCATGATGATGATGGAAACTCCCACTTCACTTTCATTTCCCGGTTCTTCCTCATCTCCTTCGTGGCAAGCACATACTGACTGTACATGCACACAGCACTTTTTTTAATATCAGGTTATTCCACAATATGTGAACACATACACGTTCACCATATAAATATGATATACTATTCGACGAAGGATGTTTTACTTTCCAGAGAGGAGTGTAGTAGCGCAAAAAAAAAGATGAAATGAGATGAAGTGAGACTCAGCTCACCCATTTCCAACTGGGGTGAGGAGTAGACAGGAAAAGTAGGGAGAATGTGAGTGTGGAGGAGAAAGTGAACAAGAGAAAAGAGAGAGTTGCTAGTTACTTGGACACACTCTTTCTCCTTGGTTTCCTACAGCTTGCCTCATCGTCATCATCATTGTGCCTGGAAAGATAATAAGAGTCCTACTTCCTCTTTTTGCTCTTCTCGTCTCTTCACTTAACTGTAATAGTATGTGGTATGTACATGTTAGTTGAGCCTCCCTATTCTCTTTCCCTCTCTCTCTCTCTGGCTGTTTTCTCTAGGAAAATGCTCGCATCTCTTTGACGTTTCTGCGAGGGAACGAGAACAAAACAAGAGACAAGTGGAGAAGAGAGAATGCTCGGTTGATTACTTCAGCATAGTTTCCACTTCCACACTACTACATATAAACTCCCTTTACCATTTACTTCCATCGTTGGAATACAGACACGCACATATAGGCATTACGTTGTTAAACTAAATATGACTAGTACATACTAAGCTCGATGTTTCCCAGCTCTGTGTACCAAAACACATCAGTTCATCATGTGTGCATAAAAGAGTAGAACTAGGCTTCTGTACATGGAAAACCCTAAGTCTATTTGATCTGCAGTAATGTAGCACAGCAATATATAACGTCATATCATCAAACTATCTATCTTCTTGTTGTTGTTTTTTCTCCGCGTATTCTTATCGGTTACAATCTGGGTGTATACATAAAACTTGAACTAGGTATCTACATTGAGAATAAAAGGCAGAAAGAATCAAGGCTCATTTGTGGAATATTTAGAGAGAGTAGCCTTTACAGTGTGATCATGTACATTCATGTCAAGATATACAGTATTCGGCAAGCCCTATTTATTGAGATGCGTCATTTTCGATGGCACTGACTAATTGTCCCAAAAAATCATCCTCTTAACTTCTTTGGTTTCAACTAATTATACGGCATTCTCGAATGAGCACCAAACATCCATTTCATAGAGACACGGGTATCCCAATGAAAAGAGAAACGGGTGCTAAGTGCTTTATTTTCATTCATCAAAATCGACTTGGTTAAAGGTTTGCTGACGGGTGCAAGCTGCAAAGAAAATGAATTGTGTGGTTGGGAGAGAGCAATAAAATGGTAATCTTCCGAACCCAACTGGAGTACATACAGAAAAAAGAGGGATGTATAATGTATTTGTTTAGAGTAGCTTTTCTCAATATTTTACTGACTGAGGGGAAAGCGGATTTTTTCTAGTAGAGGTAGGAAACACATGCATCAGATAGACTTGTGTGTATATAGATGTAGAGAAAAGTATGATGTGACGCTCAAAACTGAGGACAATAAGGGCGGAAAGCATACTACTGGAAGTTCGTATAGTTAAGCACGACGGCTTCAAACCATGAATCATTATGAAAGAAAAAATGTTCTACTGACGGTCGAGATTCCGTCAACTTTTCGGTTTTATATGTTATTTGGGGTGAGCGATGACAGCGGAGAGAAATATGAAGCTGAAATTGAAAGGGCTTCTTTAGTTAATTGTGGACGGCATACAAAGAGCAAACTACACAAGGTATGCTCAAGTAAGAAGCAGTAGTGGAGTGCTGTTGTTGGTGGCAGTGGGTGGATCAGTATTTTGTCGGAGGAATGACGATGATGATTTTGATGATATACTAGGGTGATATATGAACTAGCAACAAAAACAGGAGCAACTTTCCAGGTCCGCAGTTCAAAATCCCATATCTTGTATTATGCAAGCCAGATACTGGAAATGCACTGCTCACACACAATAGGAGCGTGTCCATGTTCATGGACCCGTGACCATTACTGAAGCCTCTGTGGTTATTTCTGTTCGTGTTATCCAGCAAGCATACGAAACTGAGAGAGAAAAGGGATTCCACTTTTCCCTTTTCATTTCCCTTCTGCTTTGTTCATGCTTCTTATATACCACTTCTCACTATCAACATTCTATGCATATTACTGCTCGCCATAACCACACCATTATATACTTATTATCCAGTTTTCTCTTTTTTGGCACCACCTTACTCTTCTCCACCAGTCATACAACAAACGTCAAGCTGATACTCCTTGAGTACATTATATGGACAGTGCATTAAAGTATGGGAATCTCGTCGAGGGCTTAGTAGTTTAGTAGTACATATGTATTCAAAAAATGTGCAGCAACCACAATCTGACTGACGTTGCAAGGACCATGCATCATGGCTGATGGGTACGAGTCAGGCGAAAGCTGTCAACAAGAGGGAAAGAGAATGCTTGGTTGCCCATTTCCAGGCTCATAATGTATTATCATCATCGAAGGAAGCAGTAGAATGGATAATGGAACGAAACCTGGGCTTTCTATATTGAAAGTAATGTATTGTGTATATTAAAACCTGATGATGTTCTTCTCATCCCCTTAAATCGTATGAGCGGCGGAATTCAACGTACTTGTATTGAAATTCATACATTCTTCTATAGGCAGTTAAATTGCCATTGAATAAATTGGTATTTCGATGCAAGTAAACTGGACAACTGAAAGAGAAATAAAATAGTCGCCAGACGAATATATACTCCAGACGCGATGAAGGTTCTCGGTGGTGTCTACGTACGAGAAAGGTGGAAATATAAAGTGCGCATTTAAATGTTAGGAACAGAAAAGAGAGCGCTGAGTTTTCCTTGAAAATTTATGCACATATTTATGGTCGATTTGGCTTTGTTGACAAGGACCATGGTGCAAGCTCGGGTGGAGAGGAGTGCTAGTTGTAGAACTTTTTAAGGAAAGTGACATTCATGACAAGTACACAATGCATGCACTGCTATTTGCTATGATGATACCGTTGTTGTTGATGATGATGACAATGTCCATGCATTTTATGTGTTCTCTGGCTCACCCATCCGCACACACATTTTTTTTTTTTGAACATGGGAACAGCCAGAAGCATTTCTACCAACACCAGTCAAAACCGTCTTGTTAGTTCCGAAACTTACATTCTGTACGAAAGGGATTTGACAGCTTTTCCATTTTCTTCCATCAACACTTTCACTTTCAGCAATTCTTCATAAGCCCTAAAAATCTATTCTTTGTGTGTGTGTATGCTTTAGGTGGTACATATTGCCTCCACACAGTTTACCACTTTTCATCTCTCATATGCATGATAAAAGGGGGGAAAACGAAGAAAGAGAGTTCACACACCACGATACACTTCTCTATTGAGAGGTTTTTATTCTTTGCATGAGCGCTCAAAAAAGTTGCTGGATCTTTCAAAAAAAATCATGATCTTTTCCGTTTCCTACTTGCGCTCCCCTTCTTATACATTATCACAATATAACCCTTTTCCTGGTTGCATGCGTGTCTTGACGGGTACTACTATCTATCCATGCCTGAGAAAGATGACGAAAGAAGATGTAACCAATTTAGAATAGTTGTGATCTTCTACCCAAACATGTTTTCAAAACTGACTTTCGCACGACCCATACTTTGTCGAGGATAAGGATGCATACTTATAAACAAGGGAGTGACTCCGGGCAAAGATCTTAGCGAAGCAAACTGCAAACTTCCTTTCTCAAAATTTTCTTCCCCATATTTTTGGAAGACGGTGATTATTATAATAACACGCATCAAAATATTGGAGGTGGTATAATGTTATACGATTCCCCATTTTTAAAAGCATGAAGACAACGGTGAAAGTGAAGCAGGTGATGTGATGATGTTGATAATGATGGAAAATACTTCCAACGATGCTGCTTCCTCCATATTATTTTACAAACTAACTATAAGTCCAACGTGGATTGTCTTAGATATTTTTTCTCCTCTGTTAATCTTTCACTTTCGACAGTTCCCCGTTGCTCAGCCAGCTTATCAGCATTTTTTTTTCGAGGCTTCATGTATATTCTTTAGTTTAAAGTGAAAGTTTTCCAATCTCTTTCCCCCTTTAGACTTTCCATATTATTTTCCATTCCTCGAGAACGTGTTTACTTCATAGTTCATATTCTCGCTATATTCATTTATTCTGAGCTTCTCTCTTAAACTTTTTTTACTCTGGTACTACTCAGGGAGATGAGATGATGAAGATGGGGGAAAATGATGAAAGGGGAAGGCATTATTATTAGAAGAACAATAAGATAGAAGAAAGCTTTTTGAGAAATTGAAGACTCCATTCTACTCATCACGCCGCTACCCCAGCTAACTTTTCCTAGGGAAAGATGTAGATTTGTTTTTGCTCATCTCATCTCACCTTCTCTTGTCAAGTGCGAGAGGATAGAAACACAAACAACGTAGTTTCTCCCGCTACTTTAATTTTAGGCCACTTAACGAACGAAACAAGTCAATTAATACACTTTCAAGTTACCCTTCGTTCCAGCCTAATAAGTGGAACGATGGTTCGATACTGAGGACAATTTTTGTTCTTGGATGGGTATCTCGCTTGTGACTCAATATTTTCACCATTTTAAAGGGAAAGTTTTCTGGAAATTCTGAAATTAGGTATTCGAACAAGGGTAATTATTCACAGTGCGAGCTACTTGCACAAAAGAGGTACCTATTCCTCTTAACCTCTTCATATATTTCTTCAAAGCTAAAATGAAGAGACCCGTTAAGTGTTTATTAAAGCATGAAAGCAAGACATTTAAGATATAACATTTAAGATCCAAGCGGGATGGGGAATAAGAGACAAAGACACGTTTATATTGCAACGGTTTAATCATTTCCATCCAAAAAAAAATAAATGGGTAAACAGGAGCATTATTCATGCAGAAGCGTACAGATTCGCAGCGAGGCTTATTTCACCACATGAGTCTTAATTGCCTTGTTTAAAGCTCCCTCGCCTCTCATAAAATAGCAAGTGGAGAGAATACATTTTATTACACTCTCTGTACTTGAAGAATATTTCATTTTTATGGTGTTCTAAGAAGGTGATGAAAAGATAAAATCTTGGCAAGCTTCTTGTTTAGACGATCGTTTATATTAACTAACAGAGAATATATCGAAAATAATAAAGTATTTACATTAATTTGCATTTGTGACTCTGTAGAAAAAACGATTTCTAGAAATCATAAAGAATATTCATATTTAGATTTTAGACGCATCTTGAAAATTATTTATGAAAAAAATGCAATGAAATATTGTCTTGCCTAAAGCCAAGCATTGTATAGGTACATAGTGCGAAAGGATCAATGCGACTAAACATGATGTAGCGGCATCCACTTTCCAACAACAAGCCTATAGCAAAAAGAGTCGGTGGTTGACATTTTGGTTACGTCAAATGCAATCTGATACCTGTTGCTAATCCAATGAAAAGTCAAAACGAACTTTGCAGGAAAAGTATGTCGCCCATTGTGGTGGTAAAAGTACTGCAGTGCTTCTCACAACGGCTGACTCTATAGAATTACTCTGAAGAAGTTCAGACGATCAAGAAAGTGTAATGGGAAAGTAGTGTGGGTGAAGATATATTGAAATCGCAGATCGCAGTGCTGACCGTATTTCTCTTTCTTGTTGCAAAGTGATAGTTTCCATATTATTCGTTGACTCTATGTCACAAAAATGTACTTTTAGTACTTTTGTATTGACCGGTGCATCATTGGAAAATTATATTCTGATATGGAGTACAAGAGAGAAACAAAGGAGATCCTTTGTCGTGTTATTTGTTTTAACCGTTGAAAGTTATGTAAGGGAATATTCTTAAGATAAGTTGTGATACTCCGGTGCTATTTATGAAACCCCTTTATTCACACTTGATCCATTATGGTACGTATTTTAGTTTCATAGTTCTAATCAAGTGCTGCCAATTCCTTCCGTTTCATTCACATATGCAACTAAGCTGGTTAAAAAAAAATGTTGAATAATATGCATTTTGTAATTATTTGTCCAAATTTTTCCGCAACACAATTAAGTTCCAGCATTTTATTTGATATATTTGTTAGTTTAAATTTGTAACTTATAACTTATGGTAGTGGTAGCACAAAACAATGTTTAACCTTCCTCTATTGTCAGTTGTGCAAATAATGATTATTACTCCCGTGGCACAGTTTTACATATTTTACATGTGTGTAAAATGAAAAAGCAACACCTTTCTTATTACTTTGCAATCTTGAAATACAATATAAGCACATAAGAGGACAAATTTCGTCTTTTTTGAACAACATACATACCATCCTTTGTTCGATAGTTTTGGGAAAAGAGGTATAGGTCCCGTGAAAATCTTGAAATATTAGTATAATAATCTAAGACACAAAAGTGGAGCGCACGCACTCCCAAATTTGAGTAAATATTAAAGAGCTCATGCAGAGAGGCTCAACTACGTACGTCTTTACACTCCCAAGTAAGCCTTTACCAAAGTACAGAGTACAAAAACCGTCTACACCTTTATATTTGCAATTTAGTATTCGAATAGATCGGGAAACTACATGCACCACTACACAGTAGTTTTCATGCTTACGCTATTCAAGATTGGATGGGCATTGAATTTGTGGGTGGTAAGGTTTTTCGAGAGACATCAATTATGGTTGTTTCACGGCAATGCTTTATACTTCCGTTTTGTTGGTTTGTGTAGAGAAAGAACATGCTATGCTGGTGGAATGAATGGTGGTGAGGTATACATGTATAAATGCGAAAGCAACTGAAAATTCCAAGAAGACCTTTCTAAGGCAATAATATTATTATTGACAACTACAGCACACATAAAAACCAGGAAAGGTGAACATCTGCTCATGAAAAGCTACCAGGTTTTTTGAGAGAGAAACGACACACTGCTGACTTACGTTTTATTCAAAAGAACACTTATGTCTGTATTCAACATCCATTTTCTCTCTGCATTGCATTACTTCTGTGATGGGAAATATAATACTCTTACTGTTTTCTCGGGAAAAACTTGAAAATCCTATCTATTATCACTCTCCGGTGAAAATATTATAATGATAAATGGACAGATTCAAAAAGTGTGAAGCAAAATGCCAACGGTGGTGATTTTTGAGAATTCTTGTATTAGTTCTTATACTTAAATCCGGTACGTATTTAAAATTTAGTTTTGCGCCATATCTAGTGCAATATAAAGCAGTTCTGCCGAAATATACGGAAGCATATTTTGCAAAACATATAGCTATTCCTGAAAACTTTCAAAAACAACCAAGGTTTTGGTAAGTCACCTTGACAGGACCGATACGGTTATATTACCACTAAAACTACCATCATAATCGCTACCGTCACCCACCTTCTTTTTTTCGGGTTTTCCCTCCTGGAAATTTATCCCTTTCTTTATTATATATCCTCCTTCCATTCTAGTTGGAGTGGCGGCGGGG
>JAQIXX010002107.1:0-27018 GCA_034700605.1 Willowsia nigromaculata
GGTTACTGCATTTCACATCGCTGTGCATTTGGAGCATACAGTTGTGAAACTATTGGAATTAAAAACATTTCATGACGGAACTGCATTGTCAGTATGTCATAGACTAACAGCAAGCCAAATAGTATACACTAAAGAAGATAGATCAATCTATAAAGTCTAAGAAACTATTAAAACTTAAAAAGCCAAAATCATCTTACCAACAGTGAATAAAAGTTGACAATGCATAATCTTAAGTCATAAGCATGTGTGCCCATTCCTTATATTGGTAATTAAAGCATTTCAAACATGCATTTTGTACAATAACAAGGAGGTTTCCATATTTTCAGCTAAATTGATTTTACAGATTGACTACCACAGAAATTTTAGGTGGAAAGTTTCTCCTGTTAGGAGAAAATAACCCATTTTCAGCGGGTCTATCATCGTAGATTCTTTCCACCTAAAAATGATGATAAGGAGGAAAGTAGACTACACGAGGTGTTATTCTTTTTAAATTAGCAGGCAGGAAACTTTTTTTTATAAAATAAACATAAATAATATTTATAAACAAACAAGCAAAGTAAATCAATGAGGAATTTTTTACTTCTTCAAACTGTTATTTGATTTTACAAATAACAGGCTCGTTATCAAAACAAAGCCTTTGCAATAATGATAATTCATCGTCATTAGTTCTAAATTTTTAAATATATACGTAGCACATCAATTAATTTTTGTAAACAGATTATTTAAATTATGAGTAAAATGATTTTTAATTAGAAGTATAAATAAGATCAAATAACTTAAAACATTTCAAATAATATGTAGTTTTGTATGTGCATATTTATTAAGGACATTATTATTAGTACAACCATGCACTAGTAAATGTGATTTATAACAACAATTGATTACTTTGACAACAGAAGTTTATGTAACTCAATGTTTTTTATCCTTCCCTTACATATTTAACCAATATTATTCAGTTGTTAAGAAATAGCGAAACCAATCCTTCATTTTGTAATTCAATATTGTGCATGAAGAATGCTAAAAACACAAAAATACAAGGTTGCCTACATTGATAACATACCATTTGAAGGAATATATGTACAAATGTAATGTTTTATAGCAGTAAAATCAACGTCACCGTTTTTTCCACCACAAAATTTAAAATATTTAAAGGTGTGCCCCTTTCATAAAAGTTGACAGACCCGAACTCAACTTTAATTTGTTCCATTGACCTGATCCTACATTTTAATTCCTTTACCAGCTTGCCTTTTCTTCCTACCGATTGTCTTCTGATGGCCGATTTGGTTACCCAATAAGTTAATATACTCCTACTTATATAGTTAACCTTTCCCGGAAAGTAGTATCCAATTACCATAAATAAATACATATTAGCTATTACGTACGTGGCGACAAGTATTGTTTCCTTGGTTGCACCGGATACGAAATTCCTTTGAAGCACAACCCCAGCAAAAATTATAGTACATGACGTAAAAGCAATTTTAAATCTTAATGCTATGTATCTTTAAAACAGTTGTTTACAAGCCTCGTGTAGATTCTTAGACATGCATATTTAGTAAACGATATCTCTAACATTTTGGAATTAAATTTCGAATAAGACTGCTTTTGAATACTAGTGAGCAAATTTTTAGCTAACAACCACAAAGCAATGTAGGATGAATACATACCACTGCAAATAACAAAACTTCCCAATGTTGCAAACGCAGAGTAGTTCCAAGTTTCGTAAACATTAAGTGCACACCTAACACAAGTGCATGCTACATCCGACCAGCTATTATGCAAATTGCAGACAGAACTTGTAATCGGCTCAAATTTATTCATTACGACTACAAAGCCGTATACTACTGTTCCTCCAACAGCTGCTAGTGGATTACAAAATACGCAAACCTTAAGAAGTTTTGAAGATTGTATTGGAGGTAATCGGTATATGCTATTGATGGTCTCCACAAATGCATCTCTCTGCTCCAGTACAAATGAATACACAACAACACCAACAAGTGGACAGAGTAAGAGAAAAGCAAGATGAAATTGACCTTCTGGACTCAAAACCATTTCTCCATGAATTAGTTTTCTAGCAAGTATTACACCTTTTAAAGTGTGTACTAAAATATGCATCCAATATAGAATACAAATCCATATCATGCAGGTTTGGTCTACTGAATTTTCAATAATCAAGTTAGATTTGGGCGAGCCCAATGTAAATGCTTGTATATTGCCAGGAAATTTGTTTAAAAGTTTTACTTGACGCTGAACAAGATCTTGAAAACTGTATTTTTCCAAGAAGGTAATTTTTAAGAGAGTGGAAAATTTAAATTTAAAGTCGGTCTTTTGAACTTTTAAATCTATCATTGCAAATAATTTGTCCTTTGAGCAAGGTCTGGCAAAAGTGTCCATCTAGCTCTGGTTGGCAAATGACGCTCGAATCAGTAATGATATTAGCTTTAATATCACGGGTATTTTATAACACAATTAATATTTGTTTTTCAATATTTATTTGGCAATGTATCTGTTTTTCAATATTTATTTAGCAATGTATCTGTTTTTCAATATTTATTTAGCAATGTATTTATTTTTTAATATTTATTTAGCAATGTATTTGTTTTTCAATATTTATTTATCCCAATATTTGTTTTGCATTATTAAATGTAGCAATACTTTTTTTCAATATTTATGTAGCAATGTATTTGTACTGTTTATTTGGTAGTATCTTTTGTATTTGTAATTTTAAATTTTATTGATTGTAAGCTGTCTCAAGTTCTCGTTTAATTGGACGGAGAATTACTAATTGACACGATTAAATATTGTCCTGTGACAGCTAGATTACCGTATCAGTTTTTATCAACAGAATACTATAGAAATGGGAGTATGGCGACTGGAAAGATCAATACTTTGCATATTGTTTAATCTGAGGACTTGTCTGGAGTCGTGTTTGAACAAGTTGAAATATGTTTTATTCAATTCCGAACTTGTAAGATGTCCTGTACTAGTCATTTTGAGAGTGGACTTGTTTGATACTGACGAAAAAACGATGCTGGATTACTACTTGTCAGTTGTATTTTATTCCCATGCATAAATAATCTTGAACAAATCGAAATAATTTATCATAATTTTATAATTAATAATTTAATAATAATAATCATGAATTTTCAAATTTGAATTTAAAACTTAAAACTTTTAACCTTGAGAATACATATCATTTTACATATCATTAAATCGTTGTTATAAGGAAAAGAAAACGATAACCATCATTAGCGGATTTGTCTACAGATTTAGACAATGTTTGAATAGCTCAATGTATACTGATGATAAAATGCATCAACCTTATAATTTCCATGTGTGCTTTCATATATTTAGCAATCAAGAATAGATCTTTATTATAAATTATGTCTATATGATTGTGTTCCTGAAAGTTATGAAGTTTATCAAATAACATTTATTTTACATTAGGAGTTGCGTCTGTATATTCTTCGGTTTGTAACAATTTTATTTGGTTGTCATAAAGGGTATATACTTTGTCTATTCATTTGAAATCAGTACTTAAAGAAATGTTTGACAGTGTACATTTTTCGGAACTATTCACATGTTTTGTCTGTAGAAGTTGCCTGTAATGTTCCAATACATTTTAGCTTAAATCTACATTGTCTAAACTAGGTATTGTCTTTCTATATGTCCCGATGACCAGGAGATTTAAAAAAACGAATGGTCAAGATGACTGCTTAAGTCTTAACCATGAGGATTTTTGTGATGGTTACATTTGAAACAACGTGAGGTTCTACCCGCACAGCCCAAATTCTCCTGGGTAATACTATAGTACAAATTATTACTTGGCTTGGAGAAATGTTAGCATCACACATATTCCAACGGTATTTATACCGGTTCCAAATAACGATATCAGTAAATGAAATAAAGAAATTTGGTTTCCGGATTTCTGATGTATCTGCAACAAAAACACATTTGTCTTTTCATTCATTGTTTTGGTTTCAGGGAAAATCGCTTGACAAAAAAACATTAGCTAGAAATCTTATCCTGGTTTTAATATTCGTAGGAAAACTATCCTGAACACAATCCTCTAACTTAAGACACTTCTCAGCAAAAAAAACGCACTGAAATAAACGTACGCTCTGACACATGGTTTTAACTTGCACATATGTTTTTGATTTTCAATTAATTTTTCAGGTGTTTATCGTGGCGTATATCATTGAAATAAGTTAGTAAAAAATTTTAATCTAAAATATGTTAACTTAGGGGAGCAGTATCCAGAAAACTAAATCGCAACAAGTTATGCAACAAATATATGACTATGTTGGTTTTTGTAAAACGCCTTAAACATGTTCAGAATTGTTAGCAAAGAAAATCGAACAGAAATATGCCTTAGCCTTGTTTTATTCTGTTTGGTTCCATCCAACAAAATATCTGGTCTATCTGAAATTCTAATCAACAAAAACAATACAAGACATGATAATGAATTCAATAAAATATTCAACGGAAACGATATTAAACTGATATATATTTCTTACAAGAACCAAACTTACGTGAGAGTTTCAGTTGCAAACGTTTCTCAGATTAAATTATGATATGCAAAGTCTCCATCATGTCAAACTGAAATTAAAAGCCTTGTTTTAAGTAAAATATTATCTTACAAAATAATCGCCATACTGAATCTAAAATTCCTATAAGCTTGCGCAATCTTGTCACGTTGTAAATACAGTACGTATCCGGATCCAGAGTCGCATTATCACAAAATTTACATGAAGCAGATAAAATTAGAATAAGCTGGAAAATATTGTCTTTCATTCTAAATATGTAGTTTGTAGGAATATTTTTCTTTGATTTGGTGTTATTTAGAATCTTTGTGACTCTCAGGAGGAGGGCTTTGTATTTCTATTCATTTTGAAAATTATTCACCACGTGTGGATCTATTATTAATTGTAACCAGCTCCAGCCGGATTGAGTTCTCTCTTAGTTTTCGTAAATAGGATTTTTGTGTGTTAAAAGTTAGCCATCCGAGCGGCACCACCTCTATCAAGAAATGTTCATAATCTTAAATTTTGGGAGACAATTTGAGGGGAGAATTGTGTATCTCTCCATATTGTAGAAAAATATGCTATTTTTTGTTACCTCCTACTTTTTCTCCTCCGATCCGAACTACATTTTTGATTTCACTCACTTCTTGGACACTCTGAATTGTGATTTCAACGAGTCAAGCGACAACTCTGTTTTTAGACAGTAAGTCATTTAAAGTTTTTTCAAACCTTTTGGGGCAATCTGAACTAATCGTAAGCGAGTTGGTATCCTGTTTGGCAGTAAAACCAGTTCAAGTCTTAGCTAGGCAGTAACTTAGTGGAATTTGATATCTCTGTGTGAATCTTGTAAATTGGTTTATGTTTCATTTTTATATAAAACCAAGAAAACTTTAAGTCTTTCGTTTCTACGAATGGGTCTATTTTCTGCATAACAAGTCATATAAATGAGAACAGTGGAGACTTTTAACGCCCGCGCTATCCTGTGATACGAACTATTGGAATCTTTGAAAAATAGTCAATGTTAGGTCCATTGGGAATTCATTAAATTTATCCCTTCCTCAACAGTACGCATACGAACAAATTATAAAATTTATCTTTTCTAAATCTCGTGTAAAACAAGGTAAGATATATTGAAAAATTTGCTGAGGCAAATATGTTCAAAATCATTTGACATTTGTTTTAGGTATTAGGTTTTTCCTCGGTTTAAAGTGTACATTCATGGCAATTTTTTAAGTTGTAACGGCACAGTTCTACCCACGCTTACCTCGCGTATAAACCTCATATTCTAGTATTATATTCTTTGCTCTACCCAATCAACAAATACATGACTGGAGACTGAATAGCGTTTTGATTTATTCGCAAATCTTAAAAAAATATACGGAATAAAAAATTGCTTAAATTACAGAAACCATTACTAAATCACAGCATCCTGCTGCCAAATATTTGACGTTTTCAATTCAAGAATGAAAAATGGCCAGATCGGCAACGGATTGAAAAAATCAAATTCGATTTCTATTATGAAGGAATGCACTCATTCAGTTCTAAACCTGATCATGCATTAATTTCTTTGTGTCAGATTTTGACGCAGGTATCTTTATATTCAACAATTGACAGAACGTCATCAAAATTTAGACTTTAATGGCGCAGATATGTGTAATGGAATTTAAATGCAAGATCAGGGCAATAGAACAAATAAAAGTGGAGTTTTGATCTGTAAACTCTAAAAGGAGTGCGTCTTTAAATATCCTAGAATTTGTGGTGGAAAAGACAGTGATATTGACATTACGGTTGCAATGTTTTAAATACAAATAAGTTGTTTATTTATATGGTCAATGCATTATACAATAAGAAAGCTTAATGTGAGGTCAATAACTGTTTCAAAGAAATTTGTTTGTGTATCTCTGTCAAATGTGGTCATCCCATAGTAAAATGCAATAGGACGTTGTGCTCTCACCACCCTCGACCAATACCTGTACGATCCTGGCGCATTAAGTATTTTGAATTTCCATTCCACTATCATTCGACTACTAAACTCATTAACTTTAACAACCAATGGTAGTGTTTGACTAGCTAAAGCATACAGTAATACCATCAATACAACAAATACCATATAATGGTGAATCGGATACGCTCCATAGGTTTCAAACAAGATCGAATTCCCAATTCCAAATGCAAACACACCTAAACCCATTGCAATTCCCGCACAAAATTTAAAAATATATATGACCACTTGGTTTATACAATGTAGCTGATTATATTGATTTAGCACATGATAAGACAGTCTCAATTTAGACATATGTTTTAAGCATGTGAGGTATACAAGGCAAAAAGTAAATATTGGTATCATGGTAAGCACCATAAGTCGTCCCATTTCTACATACGCCCAGACTGTTATTGTCGTAGACACGGTTTTCACCAAAATCTTTCCCAAACGACTTGATAATGCAGAAGGACAATGGAATTTCAAGAGAATATAAAATGGGTCTGAGATTCCCAGCAAGCCTTGCATGAGTGCGAATGCAATCTCAAGTACGACTGAGCCTAATGCCAAACAATTTAGCAGGATTCCAACTACGTCGACTTGCTCATTTTTACGCCATTTTCTTAGTTCTGAAACAAATAGTTAAAATATTTTTTATTACTTTAAACACTAATTTTGCTTAAATATAGACTTACCTTTCTGGATCAATTCCTTGTAACCAAGTTGGCATTTTGGGTTTCTATCCAGATGTTCCAGAGTTACTTGGAAAGCATAAAGTGGGTTTACGTATGCTTGTGTAATTCTTTCTCCGGCAACATAAAGCATTAGAATCATTCCTACAACGCCAAGTCCTAACAGACCCCTGAATCCGTTGAACATGTGTACCGCTAATTTCATCTGAATTCTATTTAAAACTGTTGCTTCGAAAGCGAGAAGTAGTGTAAGAAGCTCAATTGATAGAAAGGCTAGGCAACCGATATAAAAGAAAAACAATTTTCTAAAGGATTTTTCGATTCGGAAACTTTTTTCTTCAGAGTTGATAATCAATATACTGGGGTATCTTAATACAGTCCTGTAAAGGGAGTCAGTTAGGTCAGCAGCTTTCCACATTAAAGGAGTGGCCATTTTGAGAAGTGGGGAATACCTTACCGGTCTAAATTCTGCAAGCAAACTAGCAAAGACATTAAGGCTGTATGCTGACTTAAAATACTTTCTATGACTCTCACTCACCTTCAAAATATTTTAAACGTCATATGCTGGCGACAGTTTTTCATAATTATAATATTGGCTTGGATATTTTTAAAAGCAGCTATAAAAAGAAAGTACGACTTTAAATGGTTTTGCCAGGCTCATTTATTATTATCTCTATCAAATTAAAAAGATTTAATGTTTGATAGAAATTTAATATAAAATCCTTTGTTCCAACAAAAATGTCAAGCTACGGCGCCTTTTCTGATGATATACAGCGATAAATTTTGCTGAAGTGTTTTTTTGCTGAAAGCTTATAATTAAATAGACTATTTTTGATATTCTAATATCCTGTAATTGAATGTCAAATGTTGGCTCCGTCTCTGCCCACGTACAGCTTTAAAAGATATTACAAGTGTCCAATGCGTATTATAGGGACTTAAGTCGCAGTAAAATTTTGGTAAGTGATGTAAGCAACGCTTTGGTAATATGTTTTAAGATCAACGTTTTTTAGCTGCAAATATTAGTCAGCTTATTAGAATCATAATCACATGCAAATACTATTTAATACAAAGGGTTATAAATCATGATGGGTCTTTATAATACACATTTTTAATTGTATTTGCATGTATTTGGCATATAAAGCATTCATACCAAGCTTCAGGCGCTATAATTTAAGCTACAGTAAGTAATTATCAATTAAAACATGATCTACTAATTACATACTATTGTGCTAATAATAACTATTGCCAAAACCAATTATTTGAATATAGATTGAATTTAAAGGATTTGCTAGATCGATTAAAATTAAATTCAAAATTGCCTTTTCTAACAGTAATGTCAAGCCTTGGGACCAGTTCTGACGGTAGACAGGGATAAAAATTGAATAAATTTATTTTTCCAAAGTCGAAAATTGCCAATTTTTAATATGTTAATAACTTACATTTAAGGTCAACCGCTGGCACAGTTGCTGCCCACGTATAAAAATTTACAAGATACATGTTAACAAACGTGACGACTCGGTTTCCATTGTCAGCGCTTATGTCGCAGTAAAATATTGGTATCTAATTATAAAGTGCTTTAGTCTTTTTTAAGTCAACTTATCTTTAGCTACATATATTAGTCAACTTAAAGCTCTCGAGTTCAACGGGGTAATAGGTGAGCAATGATATTTCTCACTAATCAAGGAGTATTCATGTATGGAATGTGGTTGAATAAAATTTCAGAAACTAACTGTTATATTTAATCTCCTGATGATGATCGCAGTCAGCGATTGAAAGCTAGAGAATAAATTCGTTTTATGTTTCAAATGGCATCCATGAACTCTCTAAAATTTCAGATAATTTCTCTTGCGGAAGCCGTTGAGAAACGAGTAATATTGGATGCTAATGCTAGTGGTCAGCCATCAAAATTAAAAAATATCATGTTATTAATTAACTTATTTCAATTTGACGAGCTAGTAATTAAATTTTAAATCGTTTGCAGTGCATGCCACTTTCATTTTGTAGGAAACATATCCAATAAGCCAAGACTACATCAAGTATTACATACCAATTCCAATTAAACTTTTTTTAACATTTTGAAAAAAATTATACTAGCTCGGCTGATTTTAGTCTTGTATAAAACATTGGAAACCTTTTAAATATTAAAATGTTTCACTTTAGAGAAAAAATTATAATTCGATTTATCAGCCTTAAAGTATCAAAAACTGCATACGCTGCAGCTGCTTGACATTAACATTACAGATAAAATTAAAATCGCTTTAGCTGCATGCATATAAACGTTAAAATATGGGTATGCTAATTATATAATGTTTTAAATATGGGTATGCTAATTATATAATGTTTTAAATATGAAAATACATTTGAGTTAAACTCAATCTCATAACTATTTCTACACTTGAAATAGATTAAATATTAAACATTCGACTCGACTATTAAAATATTAAAGCGTTTTGGTCTGGAAACAGTGACAAAAAAACCAGGACGCCTCGTTGAAGGTTTTTACGTTATAGTATAATTTTTGTACGCATTTCATTCTCAGCATACTCAAGAAGCACAATTAAGTCTTTACAAAATTGTGTGGGCATACATAAGTCCAAATTAACCTGGATAGCTGGTGAAATCTTTTAGATCCAGGCTTCAGGGAACTTAACGTTGTGTAAAGACTGTCAAAGTTGATTTGGGACCAATATCTGGTAATTAAATCCATTTACGGTCAATGAGACGATAAAAAATTTTCATGCGTGTCTTTTGTGTAAATCCAATTTAAATATAATGAGAACATACTCATTTGCTCAGAAGATGATTTAAAACTGATAAATTAAAAGAATAAAATGTTGTATTATGCCTTAGGTTGGAAGAGGTTGAATATCTAATAGTCTAGGAGCTCATTGTGAGTAGCTATATTACTAATTACAACCAGGCCTTTTTGGATTTCTTTCACGAGCAGTGGCCCATTGAAATTCGAGGCTAGTTTTTTAGTTGTATATGTATTCCGCAAATATTTTAAACCGTATTGGGAACCATAACTCTAATGTGGATGTTGAGCGAAAGAATCATAATTAGAAAATTCCGGATGTAAAATATATTGACGTGCCTACGTGGTGTTGAAAAATTCAATTTCCTACACCACTTCATTAAAAGATGAATAACATTGGAAAAAAGGTTCACAATTCATTTCAAACATGTTTGTTCCTCGTCTAAAGCTTCCTTACAAATCGTCAAAGTCTACAAAAGACTACATAAAAACACCAGAGACAAACAACTGCGGGATTATAAAGTAAAAAGACTCTTAAAAGTTTAGCAAATTGAAACAAGTCCATGGTCAAAGTCCATAGGACAAGCCACCTCCAATTTTGCATGTTCAACTCGTCCCATTAATTTTAATTTGCGGCGAATTTAATTTCAATTTCATCTGCAAACCAACAAACTTATCTAAGCGTGTATTTTATCCCATGTCCATGTGCAAGTTCATGAACATATAATCACCAGTACTTAAAAACCAGTACATCAGTTCTCATGTTTTGGGATGCGAAACATCAACACACCCATTACCGAATAATTAAAAGCTACAAAATCTAATTTGTAATTATTCACCAAATTTTGGTTTTCGGGCTACAAAATGGCTCCAATTCTAATCTGCATTCTAATACAAATTTGGAGTCAGCAATTTGCAAATGCTGGGATATCCATGATTTCTAATTTGAATGAAGACCTGGATTTGTTTTCCGGATGTCTCATTCACGTCATCAACTTTGAAGGAATGGATTTCTTGCAATTGTCAAAACCCGTGATACTAACGCGCTACTCTGTGCGTCTTAAGAAGTCTTCTAAAAATATACGCAAGAAATTCAAAAAGAAAACTGGCACCTGGGAGGAGGTACTGTATCGACAAAAAGTTTTGAAGCGCATAATATCGTCGAAGGATCCCCCACAAATCTTCAAGTACGAGGGGAGCAAACCTGAGGATATAGAACTCTTCAACAATTCTAACAGCAAAGTCAACGAGATAAATCGACAAATATTTGTTGGTGCCGATCACTCTACAAAAGCAAAGCCTTGGTTATGTGAAGCTCACATTTACATACATCCGCCGTCTCCAAAAGACAAAAATTTTAAAGTTTATTTTTTCCATCTTGAAAGTCCACGTGTCCCGTCGCTCTTAACTCCAATAAGTTTTGCAGAATTTTGGAAGCTCCCTGTTCAAATTTATGGCGGAAATGTGTTCAAGGCTTGGCGACAGATTAGGAGTCTGCGATCAACACGACTATCGTTTACTGTGATGATCGTTTCAAGTCATCATAAAAGTCTTGCCTGGCCTTGGTACATAACTTTAAGTGAAAACCGAGTAAGCAGCACTGAAGTGTTTCTCAAAATGACCATTACTCAACCGACAATAGAAAGCCACCTTGGATACATTCAAAGAGTGCACGTGTTGTCGTTTGGGAGGATTAATTCCAAGAGCTGCTCAAAGTCAGGCCCGTTCAAATATATTCCAATCAATGTAACAAGTAGTGAAAGTTTTTTCAATAAAGCGAGAGATTTGGCAACTGCCAAAGACGCCACAATTCACATCATTGGACAAAGAGTATTTTAAAAACATTTGAAACTAGCATCACGCTTTGGCAATTTCAAAGAACACAATTTGACAATGCTAATAGATTTATTGCCTTATGGCTCTAGCGTATCTTCAGGTTGTAATGTGTGGATCTATTTTTGACAACGTAACCTTCAATCTTAAGCACGTTCTTATGAGTACTGAGGAAATAAGGAATGACAATGACCTTCGTCGAATGACTTCAAGAAAATGTAGATGCCAGCTTGAAAAAGGAATACTACCTCAATTGGGTTCCATAATTGGAGCTGCATCTCCAACCAATCTGGAAATCCAGTATCACTTTAAGCCAATTAGAATGCGTTTCGTTAGTTGTGGAAAACTTCCGGTGGGTGGAACTATCTCATTTATACAATTCGTAAGCTCTCTTGACTTGAGCACTTGGATTGCTCTGTTAATTTCATTTACTGGTAGCTTTTCATTTGTTGTGTTTATTAAAAAGCTCGAAAATCTCGGAACAGTGGAAATAGAAAGGGCTACTATCAAAAAATTTCTAACGTTTTTACTCCTTGTTCCACTGGAGCAGTCGTATGCATTCATGGGGAGTTTGTCAAGTGTGCGACTTCTTCGTTGGCTGATGTCTGGGTATTTGATAGCATTTATTTTTTTGTGCAACTTTTACAAAGGCGACAATATTTTGGAGTTGACTAGTCCATTTCCTCCTATTCCCATTGACAATTTTGACCTGCTGGTGTCATTCAACATATCAACCTTTTCCATATCCAAAGGGGGTAAATTAAATACTACACCATACGGACACCATTTGAAATCCCCAAACAGAATGTCGTGGCTTTTGTTCTATATTAACGGTTTCCATGGTTTTTGGGGGGAAATTCCGGAAAAGCCAGATTTCTGGGATACTTTAACAGTCACAGAGAAGAAGTACTTGAAACACACGACTCTACCACAAAGCCCAAAGAAGTTTCAGGGGTTTTCGGACTTTAAAAGCTGGAAAGAAAGCTTGAAATATATAGTTCAAAAATGCAAAAAGAAGACATCAGCTTTCGTGACTATGGAAGACGAGTCATTCTTGGCTCTCGCTGGACTTAAGTCGCTTGGCATTTCAAACTCGTATCTGGGAAATGACATTCTTGTCGACATGTCTCACGGATATCGACTGAGGAACAGATTTCATCCTCGCATTTTACAGAGGCTGATGGGACTTTCTAATTCTGGGATCCTGAGCTTTTGGAACAAAGCCAAAAATGATAACATAAGTAGCTACGGGCAGCGAATGGAGCAAGTGGATATAGGCGAAATGGACGAAGAAAGTCAGGTTGGTAAGTCATCAATATTTGGACCCATTCTTGCTGTATTTATGATAATTCCTATGGGACTTAGCTTAGCCCTGGGATTTCTGATATTTGAAAAATTGACTGATTTTGTTATTCAAAATAACCTGATTAATAAGTTTTTTCTTACTCTTACCAAAAAGGAAGAAAAAGTAACATTCCTATTTTTTGAATGTCACTAGTGAGCTTAGTCAATACCAGTCACCCTTTTTATTATGTTGTCAGGCGAAGACTAATTGAGCAGTGCTAACTTCAACTTTTGTGTCAATACTATATGTGTAATGAGTAAGTACATTTATCGTCAGTATTGAAATAAAATTTAAATAAATAAAGATATCATCAATACCAGTTTGAAAAGAATCCTTGGATTTTGGTAGTGAATTGAAATTGATATTATAATGTTCAAGTATCCCGTATTTAAAATAACAGACATTTTTTAATTTTTAGGAATATTGTGTATTGTTTTGGTTGATTGTAGTGATGTTTGCTTAAACAGATTTGTGCATGCAAAGAAATTTAAAAAGTTTGCAGAACATTACATATATTCGTAAAAACAAATTATTTTTGTGCGCCTTTATAATTAACATTTTTGAATATCTATGAACTAGTTGGACAATAAATAAATAGTTATATTTAGCATTCCCGAGTTTATCCTCAGACTACATACAAGTTTCTATGTCGGTATTCCTTTCTAAAAAAGATCGAAGGCTAAGCTTCCTGTAAGCCTATTATGACTATTTAACTCTGCATATTATAAGCAGAAGTCTTGAAATGCGTTGGTATGTTTACCGTTCTATCAATTGCAAGAAATACTCATTTTCCAATTTTTCCGTCGCTCTTGTAGCCTTCCATTAACCGAGAAAAAATGCGGGCATTAATGAGGCCTTTTAACGGCGCAAATAAATACTACCCTGGTTTAAGTTTTATGTTGCAAATAATGTGGTTCAAATCAATGCGCAAGAACAAAACGGGCATAGATTTTATGCTAGTAGATGAAAATTTAAATATGCTGTTCATTCATGTTCTGTGTGTATGTTTTATTTATTATAGATTAATGCTATGCTATTTTTAAACCCATTTGTATTTTTAATATGCTATTGCCGACGATACAAAATAAGTCATTTCTGCACAACACTTTTTAGGTACAATTTTCATTCAATTCTTTGAATACCACAATTCATTGAAAATCAATTTGCTGATTATGGCGGACGTGGAATTTCTTGCGCCACTCGGCCGCGCCGCGGCAGGGATTTTTCAGGGAAGAAAAACAAAATCAGCGATTTTTTCTGAAATTTTCAGGGATTTTCCGATGTTTTTAGGTTTTTTTTTGGGAATTTCGTTTTGTTGCTCGTCAGGGACGAAATATTTTTCAGGAATATTTTAGGCAAATTTCTATTTTCAGGGATTTTATGGTTAGTAGATTTTAGGGATTAAAATTAGTGAGTCAGGGACAAATGCAAGAAATTCCATGTCCGGATTATGGTATTTCTTTTTAAAACATTCTGAACTGTTAAATGCACGCAACATATTAGGTCGTTGCCAGTTTAAGTAATTGATAATAGAGAAATGAGCAATTTTGTTTGGGAGAGGTATCTTTAATAACTTAGTTAGTTTGGTTAAGTCACAGGAATATTCAAAAAATTAATTGTTCAATGGGGTTGGGCACGAGAACGCTTGTCCAATCTTTTGAATTGTCAAAACAATTAAGTAAATTACAAATTGTAATGATGAGGCGCTAAATATTTATTTAAATAACTATTAGACCATTATTAATATGAATATTTTTCCTCCCGCACGGGATAATAAGTAGTAAGATAGTAGTTAGATTTTCCTGGGCAGAACGTCCAATTTCATTCATGGTTGGAAAAGTGAAAGATCGAGCTTTCAAAAAGAAATATTACCCAGTGAACCATCCGAACCATTTTTCAATTGGACGACATATATATTTACATCAATACTATGCATTCTTCAAAACCGTTTTTAATTTTTTGCGTGAAATGAAGATGGAGCAATCTATCAATAATAAGCAACTAGGTTTAATGCCTACGAAATCAAAGTCTGAGCTCATTATCAATATGCCCGTTTCCATTGACTTGGATGACAGAAACTACATAAAAAGGAACGTGGAAGATAACCATTTTTTCAAAAGTATACAAGGTTTTCTGATATTTGGAAAAATTATTGGGATTTTGCCTATCGACGGAATTTTTGGTAACTCATGGAAGGATCTTTCGTTCTGGTACAAGCAAGTTTGCTGGTTTGAATAAGTCTTTTGTGAAAACATTTGCACTCATAATTTTTTAATTCCTTTACAGTAAGAAAAGTTCATCTGCTCTCATTGGTTATGCCATAACTTCAGTTTTGACTTTCAATGCTATAACTGGTTGCATTTCATCCATACGTAGGCAAAAGCGAAATGCACTTGATGTCGCGGAGTCGATTAGATCCACATTGTTCTTTGTTTGGGGATGCTTCATGTAATCATTTACCATGAATTTGGTTCCTGCTGGTTTGTTTGAGCCTACATACTGATGAATTTATATTTATTTCTAACTTGTCTACATAGATATGTTAAATTCCTCTGGCATTGCGAAGATTTCATAAGAATTTTTAAGGTTTGGAGCTCAATTAGTGTAGCATATTCACGGAAAGATACCAGCCTTCGACGCGACACAATTCTGATTTCTAGTGTTATTCTCACTTCTGCTGTGCTTGAAAATTCTGTGCTGCATTTGAAACTGTTCAGAGGGTTTGATTCCATTAATGGTAAGTGACCGGTTATTATTTTATTAGTGTAGAGATTTCTAGTTCAAATTTTTAACATATTTATATTTTAAGGAGAAACACTTAGGCAAAAGGAAGTCAATATGACTCTTTTGGAAAGCTACTACTACAGAGCTCACCCCGTTTGGGAAAGTGCGATTGGGTATCATTGGTTCCTTGCAGTACTCGCTTTCATCGTGCACAAATTGATTCTACTTTCTTGGAACTATGTTGACATTGTCCTCTCGGTTTTTGGAAGGGCTTTGTACTTTAGATTCAAAGCTTTGCAAGAAGAAGCTGAAAAGAAGCTTTTAGGAGTAGACGAGTTATGGCTGAGGAGCTCGAAAATTGGCATTTCTAATGGTTAGAACTTTTTATATTATATGCATAGAATCATTGCATAATATTCCATAATTTGACTCATAATAAAAGTTTCACCCAAAAACCGCGCCCTAACATTGAAGAGCACAAAATTCAATTTGATACTTTTGAAACCTCATTTCCTACATGGTCCAAGGTTGTGAGGTTTCATCTCGCTTAAGGTTGATAAGCTAATTGATTACATATTTTCTTATGATTTGCAGCAAACAAAGCAAATATTTTCAAAAAGCTTAGAAAATTTTTACGTGTGCATTCGTTGATATTCGTGTTTGATTTACTATGTGTTTAGGCTTATAAGTGAAGAAATTCATACGGTTTTTTTAAGCATAACCTTGATTTCTGAAAAATTGTAGACCAAGCTGCCTGGATACAAGTTGCGACTGATCATCAAAATCTCTGCAGACTACTGGAAGTAATTGAAAAGTTCTTTTCTCCTGTTATATTTGCATCATACGCTATAAACGTATTTTACATCTGTCTACAGGTACACGTGAAATTTTTTCCCGAGAAGTAATTACTATTAGTGCCATAACTCGGATTTAAATTATATTTTTAGTTTTTTGATGGTCTTACAAGTGAAAAGACAAGTCACAGTATTGTTGACTCTATCTACATGCCATGGTCTCTCCTTCACCTTGTCATGAGGGCTTTTATCGTGTCAATATGCTGTGCCCGCATTAACGTTTATGCTCACAAAGTGCAAAATATTTTCCAAGAATGTCCTGTGGAACACTACACAACAGAGGTATCAATGAGAGAGTTTCCCAAAATTAAATTGGCATTCTAATACTAAATGATTCTTCATTGACACAGATTTCTCGAGCCGATAAAAGAGTCACAAGTGGACCCCCAATTGGATTAACGGGTCTTGGATGTTTCACTGTAACGAAGCTCTTCATTCTGGGTATTGTCAGCGTGATTTTTACTTTTGAAATAGTTTTGCTCCAGTGTGTCCCTCCGTAACAACTTAGACTATAAAATAAAAAATTATTTGGTTTCCGATTTTAACTTTGAAATGAATTGAATGCTGATTAAGTGTCGGACACCCATTTGTGATGATGTATGGGTGCGTATAGATTTTTCCGAGTGAGGTTGAGTTGATTGTCACGATGAATAATTGATGTGTCTAAAGTTTACGTTACAGGAGCGTAGAAATATATTTTTTCCAAATATATCTATTTCATGAAATTTTTTTTTATGAAAGTGTTTATTAATGAAGCAAATATTTGTATTCACCAATCAAAATTTGAAGCACATATAGTTAAATACTTACTACATAACAAACTTATATGATCTAGTTTAAGTACAAATTTTGTTAAACACTTTGCTTTCGTATCATTGGCTAAATTCACACATAAGTAGTAAATACATAGAATGATCCGAGCTTCATAACCATGTGTCCTTTTTATGTTATTAAAATTTAACTTACAAAAAAGAGTAGAAAACATCATTTTGCTATTATTATGCTATCATAACCACTAATTATTACACGTAAGCTCAACACTTCTAATAATTTCTAAATATTCAAATGCCAAAATATTTGTAGTTCCCTGCTTCCTTATTGATTGTGTTGTTTGTGACTGAAAAATATAAACTACATTTTGGTGTGGGAAACTGACGCAACCTGAAAAATGGGACTGGTCAGTATTTGTAAAGTTCTGAATGAAAATTAATGTATCATTTGAATACAACGAATATTCGGAAATTTTGTTGGGTATTCGTGACCAAAGTGATGATCTGTAGATTTAAATTACGCAACAATGTATCTAGAAATAAACTAGATAAGAAATCGATAATTGTATGCTAATCTGGTTTTTCCCTTTCAAGCCAGTAAGAAAAAACCTAAAGCTTTGCTTATAAATGTGTCACGCAAAGTGGGAGTTCCAGAGAATACGCGCACCTGATCTTTTGAAATAGAAGAAGTTCAGAGAATTTAGAGGTCAACATGTGCATAGGCAATCAAACAATAGCTAATTTTAGGTGTTTGGGAAAAATTGTTCGTTTGCTAAATCATGATTGACTGCATGCATTTGCATTATTTCTTCACTCTTTGCATTATGTCGTCTCCACTCCTAAAATTGATATTCATTTCATGATGCAATAGGTTTGAAAACTTGTGTAGCCTTATTATCTATCCAAATTGCTGTGCTACCAATAATATTCGATCATCACTTTACGCTTGCATTACACGTTATAAAGTATACGAAATTTTATCCCACTAGCTGTTGACCTTACTCAAGCCATTTTAAATTCATCAGTTCCCACGGTGCAGTGTTTGTACCCAAAAGTGTTTCGAATATGCATGCGAGTCAAAAATGTATATATGGACGGGTTAAAGGAACATAATTCATACACCAGCAAGGCAAGTAGATAATAGATAATTTAAAATCACATGAGATTATCTTAATGGGTCAGGAAAGTGGCGGTTATTGTGGATACAAATTGAAAATCTTGTGATGTACTAGGAAAATCATAAATAACATGTGTGAGCTTTTCGAACACTGTACATAAATTTATTGAAGGGTACACGGGATTTTCAGTGGAAGTAGAATATTTATTTTAAACCAAGCTTTCGAACATATACTGTTCTTCATCAGGGTTAAATGAACAGTAATAAATAACTGTACATCAAATTTGTATCTTTTTAATTCTGGAGATTTGTGCAATGAGTGTGATATTATGCAATTCCATCTCCGAATGACTATGATATTTTTCACATTTTATGGAGAACAATTTTATGAAATCTGTGATTTAATGAAAACATTTTTATTGCATTTACTTTTTCTGACTTTCCAATATGTGTATGAAAAATATTATGTCGGAGCAATACATTTTAAAAACCTAATTTTTTCCATGAGGATTCTAACATATTTTAATATTGGTTTTAAAGAAGTAATCCAAATATGCTTAAAAATACACAATCAGTTTATTATCTAATTTGGTGGCAAATATTTGAATGTTACGGTTTGGAATGGAATGGAAATTTCAGTTTGATACTATCTATCTATCCAGCTTGAAATAAAGTTCCCCACTTTCAAATATCAACGAGATATCTATAGAGTGATCATAAACATAAGCGCACGACTTTTAAAAAAATTATTTTATTAGTTAATATGACGTGTTTTAGCCCTGCGTGCAACGGGACAAATACTAATTAAATTGCCGTGCTTTACAAATAAAATAAAGAAATGAGATATTTTTTGGATCGTTAAATCCTGCCCTTAACAATATTTTATTGTTTGTCTCCATACCACTTTGCAACGCTCAACCAACACGTCATCAGCAATAACCTGGTCATTAGAACACCAGGTATTGCCTTCTGGAAGATTAACGTTTTCAGATGATTCGTTTTTATTGGAATTAAATGGATTCTCCTCTGACTGAGGAGAACCAAAATTTTGGAAGAGGTTTACTTTCTCCATTCTTGTATCCATTCTCCAAAATTAACTGATGTACACAAATTGTTAGATACACTATTCAATTAGCAAGATTGATATTGTAACACAAAAAGGAATAAAAAATGTTGGAAACTAAAAATTATGCTGGAATTTATTGATCTCAGGCACCTTTGTAAACCGTCCAGACAATTCAAAGCAGTCTCACAGACAAGATCTTATTGCCAACTGAATAAAGTATGTGATACCTGGGATAGCAATCATTTTTAGAGAATGACGTAATTTCCTGACTCCAGAAGCTACCATTTACACTATGTCCTGTTATGATCTTTAAAATAAGCTCGTATGTATACATGCAAAACTTCATAGTAAATGCTAAGCACTGATGTTTGAAACATTTAAAAAAGCATTTTCATGCGTTAAGACTGTTAGTTTCGTAATTTAGACATTAGCATTAGCATCTTATCCATTTTTTGTCTTAAGACTAAATGTGTGCATGGAGAAAAATAGAAAGTGTAAAATAAAATCCACTCTAGTGTCAATGAAGTGACCTCATAGGTTTTTTAACTCTCATTTCATATCAGATCACACATCCACTCGCTTACTATAATAATTTTCTTTGCAATATTGCAGAAGTAGAAAAATGCGTGGTAGGCAAGAAAAACATGTAGTATAAACTAAAAAGACATTTCAATCTGTGCGTAGTGACAACATGAGAGGTTTTCCTGCAAAGTTCAACTCACGAGAGAACTCCAGAACATGTTTACTCAGTTCAGCCCCAAGACTATGCAGGGCCTATAGCTACTCATGAGTGTACCTGTGTGCTGTACTTCCTTTTTCTGAATGGGCCTTCCATTTAAAATTGGAAGGTGAAAAAAATGTTGGGTCTGACCGAATCAAATTTTTAAAATAGGATTTAACATGGGAATTTGAAAGTAACCAAAGGGTCCCCCATTTGATAAATTAATAAAATGTTGACCAATGCAAAAATTTGAAAATTTTGTGATCTAAGGAATATGTTTTCACGAAAATTAATTTTTAGGGTGTTTTCATCCCTAACTTTGTCATACCCCATCTAAACCGTTGCAAAACCGTGCATAATTGTATGTTAATATGACTATTTTTGTGACATTTAGGGCCTATTATAACTTATAATCGGGCCATTCAAAAAAGTAAAAGCATGGTTTTATACCTTATAATTGGAGTAATATTAATTGGAGTAATATATATTAGTGGAGTACCTGACGACTCTACAACAACGATTCAAATGGACACAGAAGAAGACTAACGTTCAAATTGGAGACTTGGTTGTTGTGGCAGATGATCTTTTGCCTGTGTGTAAGTGGAAGTTGGGAAGCGTCATACATACACATACATGAATGGGGGAATGGAAAAGTCCGCTTCCTCTGCATGATGATTTGTAATATTTTCATTCTTTTCATTTCATTGTTTTTCAGTGTAAGGTTGGGTGTCCTCTGGTTGTTGTTGACTGTTGTTTCATGAAAAAATATACGACTGGTTTAATCGCCTTAAATGCTCTGCATGTCGATAGGTGTATGGAAATGACGTCATCAGCAGACTATGACTCGCTGGACTTTCACTGGAATTTTCTTTTCATTCAAGTAGTAGATTTTCAGTTGTTTTGTGTTGTCCACTGTTGACTGTGAATTGACGTTCCTGAAAGGCTATGCGACTGACTATCCCCTTAAATGCTCAAGCATGTCGGTAGGTGTATGGAACAGATTTCACTTGTCATTCCTGACCTCATGAAACTATTCAATTGTTACTTTCTATTTTGATTTATTGTTACTTATAAGTAGACAATGGGGGGAGTGTTCATAACTTACGTGTACTCAGTATGTATTTTTATGTGAATCATTTCTTTGTTCATTAACAGTTTGCCCCATCAGGGGCCCCAATTACATGTTTTCGTACATAAATTTTAATTTAAATCTCTATAAGCCAATCATTTTATTGTGTGGCGGGAGCTAGAAGACCAGTGCATTGTCCGTAAAAAATTTACATCATCGTGATCATTTACATAGGCCACGTCAGCAGATAGAAGCAGCAGTGCAGTTTTTTACTTATAAAATAACCGTGTACTTTTTACCTAGACACACTTCTTGAGATTCCATTGAACAAGCAACATTGCTGCGCTCCATTTTCTTTTCTTCTTTTAATTGGAGTAAAAATTATAATTTGACCAATTCGACTAACCTAAAATTATCTTGCCTCTTCTACTTATCAATCATTTATTTAGTGCATATTATTCTTAATAATCAGTTAATTGTGCATTAAAACTACAGCCATTACACATCATCATTTTTACAAACTACAGTTCATTTCACGAGTTACTACCGTAAGTAGTATGGTCCTTTTCGAACACAAGTGTTGATGCTATATTATTTGCGTCTAGCTAAAATGCCGAGCTATACATATAAACCTGATTGTACAAAGAACTTAACGATAACATAGTGTATTTAACCTAAGGCCTGAGCTGTAAATGCATACAATAATTGTGACTCCAATCAACTTATCAATCAATTTATTTTCTGCAATGACAGTATTTTGAGGGTAAACAGTATAATTGCTTGCAATTCCTGGAATAGGACTAATCACAATAACAGCTGCATATCCCACTTGTAACACATATCACTGTTCCTATCAATCCAAGCGGAAAATGTGAGCTTTCCTGGAAAGCAATTTTATTATGTTCATTTACTGTTCCAACCTTCTTTGGCATGGTCACCGATATTCGTAAATTTTGAAACTTATTGTAAATAGGTATACATGACTAAATACAAAACACCGGCAAATTTTTACAAGCTAGGAAATATTGTAAGTGGAAGATAAATTAATCAATAGTAAAATATTATCAATAATTTACGAAACTCTTTTTGCGCCAAATATTAAAAAGATTTTGGGAGTCATTGTATTAAGCACTGGACTTCAATCCTACTTTCATTCCTATTGGGTGCCTGAAAAGTACTACAAAATTTGTGGGGACAATCGGTACAGAATTTGTCCAAATATCACAATGGAACGGTATTATGTCTGCATTATAATGATTTGTTTCTGCCTGTCCATTATCAACCTTTTCGCCCCCTTTTATTCAGTACTGGAACAAGTACTTCTAAAATATTGGATGCATGTTATCATGGAATATCAGCAATGCTTCTATTTATTGGAACTGTAGTTTATATTGCGTCTGCTTTGCAAATTAACCAGCTTTATGAAACTGGTGAAAAACCTGGGCGTGGACTAAAACTTACTGCTGTGGTAAGACATTTTAAATGACATGTCAAACTGTTTTAATGTAATTTCTTGTTCAGTATTAACATTAGCTAAAACCATTAATTGTTAAAAGAAAACAGAGGATTAACAGACAGACAGACGAACTCGTTTTGGCACTAACTACGACATTCCCACTATACCACGGAAAATTTTATGGTCTCAGTGAATGTGAAAGATTACGAAACAGAATAAACTGACATGTTGAACACAAGGAATCCAAGTTGTTTTCTCACTTTTTATGGGCTCATACATATATGACGAATACAAACCTTAAAAGAAGTAATAATAAAAAATGAAGTGTAATTGCTTGCATGGTTTGTCTATTTTACTTATGAGCAAGAGCATCCTTATTTGCCAGCTTGTAAATATATCACAAAAATGGGATGTATGAGCTCAAGTGTGGGAAAGAGACAGTCTTAAATTATTGCCATACTCACTTGATCTCCCCCACCAATTTTTTATGTTAAAAAACCAGTCCTTGTTCCAAACAAAACTGAAAGCCAAATGAATATGATAAGTTTGGAACACGTTGATCACCAAACTCGGAGAGTATTCCACATCAGCCACATACTATGCATCCAACACACACAAATATTCAACCGACTCATTTCTGTGATAAAAATGTTCCATCCAGGAATAAATTAAAATCAATTCAGAAGCTCTGGTTCTAAGAGAACTAGCCACAGACAACAACTCATGAAAGCCTTTGATTTCAACCTGAAAAATAATGCTTTATTCATGAGGTGGACAAAGATACAATACATTCAGAAGCTTGGGATGAGGATCATTTATCGTTTGCACACAAACCGGTTGTACTTCTTTATTTCTCTCAGTTACGTTACGTACTATTCCCAGTTACAAAATTTGTACATGCTTTTCTAAGCATAATGAGATGAGTATTCATTTTGGCATAAAAATAGCCACAATATCTTCTGTTTCAGAGAATTAAAAAGCTACATTATTTTTAGACAAAATGCCTGAGATCATAAACACATCGAAACTATAAAATTTATAGTAAATACTACAGTCTCAATATTCACTTGATCATTTATGTTACTTTTGTGCGAAAACTTCAAAGAAGGTTTAAATGTGACAGAAATGCTAACTTAAATTTTATATTTATAAATTATAGGAGCATTATGACTGCTTGACTATCAGTCTCGTGAAAATTATTTTCGTCGTTTAAGAATACTGTCAGGTAATGACGCAATTAGGCAAGAAACAAAGAAATCGGAAATACACTTCATTAAATGTTCCATGCCTTTGTTGGGCCTCCATTCAGAAACAAATTTGGAAAATTAAACTTCATTCACTAATGACCAGCATATTAAAACAAAACTGACAGTGAAGACAAGGCCTTCAACGAGGAATACAAAATTTTTTACGGAATTGTGATAGTGGTTATTGTGCTGATTCTAAATATTATAGTAGGTGTTTCAATGAGTCGTGGTCGTCAAGGTCAGAGTGTTAACTTTTTAAACAATGGTAATAACCGCTGATTAGTTATAGCAAATTTTTCTGTGAAAACTAAAATGTTTGGCACTTTGTTTCAGTCGTTAAATTGAGGTTAATGATAAGTAAATTTTAAATAGTTATAAGTATGTTATGTCACAAACCTACGAAATCAATTTTTACTTCTTATATAATTATCTATAGTTTATCCAAATTAATTTAAATTAGGTGCCAAGAATCATTTGTCAACTATTTTTGTATTTTTTGTAAACTTATATGTATTGATGCACTATGGGACGAAGGCCTCTCGAGATGTAAATAAAATATACATACATACATACATACATATTAAAACAATATTTGGAATAATTTTGGTTGAAAAATACCAGAAATACTTGAATTTGTATTATCTTTGCCACTCTTTCATGAAGAGGCACACAACTTTGGTCATTGTATAAATACGGTAATCACTCAACAGAGATGACCAACCGGCAAAATAAAAGAATGTGACTACCGTTCAGTTAATCACATTTAGTTTCATGTTTATGATACCACCTAATTGGGTGGATTTTTAAATCTCTGCATGAAAACTTCAAGATAAGTTATCTTAAACGATAAAGTATGCATTCGGGACTGCACGGATACTGACAACAATGCCGTCACAAAATGTGAAAAGTAGTTGGTCCTGTGGAACCTTGTGGCTCCAAAATATCCAAAAATTCTGGAAGAATTTCCAGTTGACTAGAATAAGTCTCCAGGATACTGGAAAATAATGTGAGAACATTTGAAAGGAGAATAGAAAACGACGGCTGAGATTCAAAAGAAATTTGCAGTTCAATGTTGAGCTGGATGAGATTGGTGGGATTCCACCGTTGGTGGTCACTGGGCATTTTCGAAATAACGAACGCTTCCAATACTGAATGGAAATGAAGAATAAGTATCCAAGAGAGGCATTTGCTCCCTAAGGATATCCATGACCTAGGGAAAAACACAGAAAAGCTTACTTAAGTAATAATTGGGCCAACAAATAGTTTACGTAATTTAAAAAATAATTACCTCAATGCAGCGTTTAACGACGCCATCATAAAATGCCTGTTCCGGAATTAGCCATTCCAATTTGGAAATGTTATCGTTAGGTGGGCTATCTTCATACTCTCCATTAATGAAAGAAATGTTTACATTCATTTCTTCCATCCACAAACCGATCTTATTTTGATCCATCTTCATGTTTCCTTTCTCCCACCCAACTTTCCTAATTTGATCTTATATTTCCCTTTAAACATATTATAAAATATCAAGTGAGACTATAATGTGAGTTTTAAATAATTAGAAATACAAAATTAAATGTGGGTGATTAGTTTACAAAAAAATATAAATAATTACCCAGGCAATTCCTCTACTATGAAAGCATACACTGACCATCTCAAACCGCAAATTGTTACTGAGAAAAATCTGCGCAGTTAAAGTTGCCTATAGACAATATAGTGTTTTAGTAATTCTTAGGCCAATCATCATACAAAAAATTAGATAAAAAATCCAACAAAGGTTTTTACATGCGTACGGGCAACCTGTTTTGCCCATCACTCCATATGTAGCATTTTACTTTAAAGTAAATGCTTCCATTCACGCAAAATGTTACCTACTTTAAAAACGGGAATGAAGCGAATGGAAATACCAGTGCATAGATGAACATATTGAGAAAAACCTATGCAGAATCTTCAAATTAGTGGACGGCCCCATCAACAGCCTTCATTACTATCTGGGTGAGTTTCATTTTACTCTCTAAACAGTAATTTTGTTGAGTAAATCCTATGCCAGCGATTATGATTTTTAACTACAGAGTTGAAACTGAACACATTAAAAAACGTTTTGCACTTGCAATCTTCATTGCATGCAGCTCATCATCACGTGCATTCCACATATGTAAGCAGCATAATATTTAGTAATGGGATTAGACTATATGAAGCTGGATAATATCAATGAATATATCTTGATGAAAATGAGTTACCAGAAAATTTCTTTCGTGTTTTCATGAATACATTAATATGTAATAGTTTACTGTCCATTAGATTACATAAAAATGTAGTGATTTAAAAAAAATGTGAATCAGTTGATAGTTATTAAATTATAAAAACTGAAACACAATGGTTACAAAGTAACTGAACTTCTTAATATTTTTATCAAGTTGTCCGTATTTTCAAAAGTAAGAGGCTAAATTTTCTGCTAATTTAATATCAACAAGTTGTCCATTTGATAATATTAGAACAATAATAAACAAATTAATAGTACAACAATTCAATATTTAATGTCTAAATTTGATCTAAACATTTGCATGTCGGATTCAGTGAAAATACATAAATTTCTGTCACTTTTGAATGGAAAATATTAGCAAATTGCAAAATAATTGGGGTGAGTTTACTCTCCACAATTTCATTAAGATAGTACTCGTGATGACACTTTATGGTGTCTCCTTGAATTCCTCCGGTTTCCAGGTTAAATCCTATTTTCCTTAAGAATCTTCAGGATTTTTGCATTATTTGCTCCAGCAGATTCCTCTGCCAGTGTTAATGGAGTTTCTCCATTATGATTTATCGCGTTAACATCCGCTCCTTCTGAAATGAAATATTTCATCGCCT